>BQNB010194845.1:0-10306 GCA_026074375.1 Tanacetum coccineum
AATTTGTGCTTTAAATCAGCATTAATCTCTTTAAAAAATGCCAAAACAGTTTTTAAAGGAGTGTTTGGGTCAAGCTTTAAAATGGGTCAAAACCTATTTTGTGCACTTGAGTCAACTTAGACTAGATAAAAGTAGTCTAAAAATTTAGTTTGTTTATGTTTTTAAGAATTAAATCTCATTTTTAAGGTTTTAAGAGTTTGTTGTTTGAATCTGTGAGTTTATAGCTTATTTTATTTGCTTATTTGATTGTGCTTTTGCTTATTGAGATTTTGTGTTGGTTTTGAGTTTGTTTAACTGTTAAAAACAGGTTAGAATCAAAGCTTTATAGCCTGCATTGTTGTTTTGTGTTTTGCCAAAATCTGTCAAAAATTGCTAAGTGTTGAAAAAAGAAGAAAAGGCTTTTTTATTTGCTTTCTATGGCTTATTGTGAATTTCAAAATGCTTTTTGATTGTTGATTCTTGTTCTTTGAGGGCAAATCTTAATCTGTTTGTGGGTTATAAGTTCATAAGGTTCTATTTGTTAGCTTATTTTTAAGCTCAAAAGTGGTGTTTTGTTAAGATTGCAAAATATTTTCTAAGTGTCAAATCTGTGTGAACTAACTTTTTCATTAAGCTTTTTAAGTGCTTATTTGAATTTCAAACTCATTTTTCTTTGTTGCTTATTGTAGCTTTTTGGCCATGCTTTTTAGTCGTATAAGCCACTAAGTCATAAGGATCTGTTTTTTAGCTTAAAAATAAGCTAGAAAAGTCCCTTTTGGCTGTTTGCTTATCATTTTTGGCCAAAAAGCTAATTTGCTTATTTAGGCTTATTAGCTTATTGCATTTGCTTATTCTAGGTTTAGTATAGCTTATTAGGTCAGTTTAAGTTCCCTTTAGCTTATTTCCTTTAGTTAAGAGCTTATTTGAGCTTATTTGCATTTAGTTTAATTTTTTTTAAGTTTTGTAACTTTTTAGTGAATTTGCCATTCTAGCTTATCTTAGTTGTTTATTTTTGTTCAAAATTACTTATTAAGTATAGCTTATTACTTGTCTTAGCTTATTTCTCTTTTTGGATTGCTTTTTAGTGCTTAATTAGCTTAACAGTTAGCCATTTTAAGGCTTAGTATATTTTAGCTTATTCTGTCACCTTTTAGGGCTTATTCTGTGCTTATTTGTGGTTTATAAAAAAATGTTTTTGTAAAAGTTGCTTATTTTTAAGCCTTTTAAAAAGTTATAAAAAAATGGCATTTGAAAAAATATTTGGGATTAGGGGGAGCCCCAGGTGAGCAGGGCTCGAACTCGGGACCTCTACCCTACTCACTAAACGTTTTTACATAACACACACTACCACTCGCCCTTGGGTCTTTTTCGGTTATATCTTGCATAATTAATTTGTTATACACATTTTGAGCCCACTTGGTTAATAAGTTGTTTTAGCTTGTTTCACAACTTATTTGATAAGCAGTTTTCTCCAGCTTATTTTTATTAGATTCTTTATTGTTCAATGCACTTTTGCTATTTTTCAGAATTTTTTATAATTAGTTTAGTATTTTTAAACATTTAATTTCATTAAAATCGTTTTTAATTCATAAAAAAGTCAAAAATATATAAAAAAAATTTAGAAAATTTTCTTTTAACATTTAGGACTTAGGAAAATTAGATTTGCTTTTGTAGAGTTAAAATTGCAAAATTTGATTTTTTAAAGAGCGGGATTGAATCCCGTTCACGTTTTTAGTGTTTTTAAGCCTAAATCATTTTCGTTTTTGGTCTAGTTTTCTTAGTTCTTAACTTTTAGTTAATTAGGACTTATAAAATTCAAAAAGATCATTTTAGAACTTAAGTTTGCCTTAGTTAGTTTTTAAGTCGCGTTTTGAGGATCCCCGTTTTGAGTTTTTAGTTTAAAATTGTGTTGCTTTAATTGTTTTTAAGTGTTTGCATTAATTTTCACGTAGTTTTAGAAAACCAATCTAAATCTTTGTTCTATTCAAGCATCGATTATCAAAACGTCAATCGACTTTCAATTGCATTCCTCGTTAGGGATAACGACCCGGGAATCATACTCCCGGTTTACTACATTGAGATATTTTTGATTCTTATCCTTATATTATATATATTTATAAGTATTATATATTTATTTATATATATATATATTTAAAAAGGGTTAGCATCAATCTTGAATAAATTTTGGTGCTGCTGTCGGGGAGGATTGTATACGATTGTCGTTTCGTTTGACAATTTGGGTTTGAAGATCATTCCGTGTGAAGTTATTTTGCTTATTTTCAAATAAAAAAAATACAAAAAGAATTTTTCTTTTATTATTAGTATATATATAATATAAAAAAAATAAAAAATAAAAATAAAAAATTTGTCCATAAAAAGAAATAAAAATCACTATCAATATAATACTTTCAATTGAAGTATTATCATTAATAAGTTCCCGAACCAAAGATCAAAAACCCACCTTTTGTGTCTCTCGCGAGGTACGGTTCACATTTGAAAGTTAAACAAACTCTAAGAGGGGTATAAGGCGGGTCGTTCCAACGAACTACAACCCTAAAGGAGAAAGGTTTTTAATAGCTTCTCGCTTTCTTACTCCTCCACTCCTTTGTGCATTTTTCTCTTTAAAGAGCTACCGAGAAGCGAGTTAATTATTAGGTTTAAGTTTTTTATCCAATTGTCCGTTATTAAAATAAATTGTGAATACATTGTTGAAAAACCAAAAAAAAAAAAAAACTAGTATAAATTTTCTTTTTATATTTTAGTGCATGCGCACTCGTTCTCAATCCCGTAATTCTAACCGTCAACAACAAGTCCCACCGACTTTTGTTGAACCATTTAATCTTGTGGAACCAATTGAAAATCAAGCTCCTCCCGTAGTTATGATGGCAAATAATCGTACTATGGCTCAATTGCTCGAAGCACCCACCGAGGGTTACGAGAATGCCATCGTTGTTCCCTAGATCACCGCGGACAACTTTGAGCTTAAGCATGGTTTGCTTACTCTTGTTCAAAATAAACAATTTTTTGGACATGACAACAAGAAGACCCTCATGCTCACAATCCGTTTATTTCAACAATCAATTCTATGAATGAATTTCCCGAACGTCCCAGTACGACGGTAAGCTTTTGCTTTTCCGAATTTCCCCTCGAGGGGCCGCCCGGATTTGGCTTGAAAAAAACCCACCCATCGGATCGATTCTTACATGTGGATGATCTTTTTCAAAATTCATCAACAATTCTTTCCCTCCTTACCAAAACAACAAATCATTGAAATGAAATCACGAGATTTCAACAACGATATGATGAAACTTTTTATGAGGCATGGGACCGATTCAATGATCTTCTTTGGGCATGCCCACATCATGGATTTTCAGAGTTACATCACCTCAAACACAAGGTGTGACGAAAACTAATTTTGAAAGCTACGTCAAAGCTAATGATGCGGTTATGAGAAACATGCAAGACCAAAATCAAAATTTGCAAAATCAAATAACCAATTTAACGGACATGCTTTCCAAGTTCGTGAATTCCAATACCGCTTCCACCTTAGGTTCAGGGACACTCCCTAGTAATACCATTACTAACTCGAAGGTAGATTTGAAGGGTATTACCACCCGAAGCGGTGTTGCTTATCAAGGACCCACGTTTCCTACTACTTCTTCTTCTCCTCCTAAAATAGTGGAACGTGAACCCGAGGTGACAAAGGATACGGTGCTTCCTACTAATAACGGAAGTACCAAAGACGTCCAACCTCCGGTTGTCTAAGTTCAACCCCAAGTACCAAATTCTGACCCCGTTGTTGCTCCTGTTAGTGCTCCGATGCCTAACCCGAAACCAACAATTCCATATCCGTCTAGACTTAATGACCAAAAGATCCGCAAAAAAGCTAACAATCAAATTGAGAAATTTTACCAAATCTTTCAAGATTTGCATTTCGAAATTAGCTTCGCGGATGCTTTAATTCTCATGCCTAAATTTGCTTCGACACTTAAGAGTTTGATTGGAAACAAAGAAAAATTAATGTAAAAATGGCTAGAACTCCGTTGAAATGAGCATTTAAGTGAAATGGCTAGAACTCCGTTGAATGAGCATTGCTCGGCGGTCATCCTCAACAAGTTACCCAAAAAACTTGGAGACCCTGGCAAATTTCTCATACCGTGTGATTTTCCCAGAATGGATGAGTGCTTAGCCTTGGCCGATCTTGGCGCTAGCATAAATCTCATGCCATTATCCGTGTGGAAAATACTTTCTCTTCCGGAACTCACTCCTACTTGTATGACTTTTGAACTTGCGAACCGAACGATTTCTCAACCGATCGGTATCGTCGAAGATGTCTACGTAAAAGTAGGAAAGTTCCAATTCCTGGCCGACTTTGTAGTCATAGACTTTGATGTCGATCCTCGAGTTCCCCTAATTCTCAGGAGATCCTTCTTAAAGACCGGACGTGCCTTGATTGATATTTACGAAGGAGAACTAACACTTCGTGTTGGAAAAGAAGCCGTAACATTCAATCTTGATCAAACTTCGAGGTACTCCTCTAAGTACGATGATATGACGGAGAACCGAATCGACGTCATTAAATTGGCTTGTGAGGAGTATTCTCAAGAAGTTCTCGGTTTCTTAGATGTGATCTCGAGTGGCAATCCCACTCCTTATTATGACCTGATCGTTTCTACCCTTTCTCCGACTCTTACTCCGTTCAGGGATAGTGATTTTCTTCTTCTTGAGGAAGCCGATGCTTTCCTTGCTCTTGAAGATGATCCAACTTCACCGGAAGTTGATGACTCTTATTATGACCCGGAGGAGGATATTATTCTTCTTGAAGCATATCTAAATAATGATCCATCACCCCCTCCCAATCAAGGAATATATTTGCCAGAAATTCGAAAAGAACTTAAAGTTTGTGAAGCTAAAACTGATAAATCTTCAATTGATGAACCTCCCGAGGTCGAACTCAAGGACTTACCTCCTCATCTCGAATACGCATTTTTGGAAGGTAACGACAAGTTGCCCGTCATTATTGCTAAAGACTTGAGTGTCGAGGAAAAAGCCGCTCTCACAAAGGTTTTGAAGTCACACAAGCGAGCCATCGCATGGAAACTCTCCGACATCAAGGGTATTAACCCGGAATTTTATACTCACACGATTCTTATGGAAGAGGACTACAAACCGGCGGTTCAACACCAAAGACGGGTGAATCCAAAAATACACAATGTCATCAAAAAGGAGGTTGAAAAACTCCTTGACGCCGGATTAATTTACCCGATCTCGGATAGTCCTTGGGTAAGCCCCGTACATTATGTACCTAAAAAAGGTGGCTTTACCGTTGTTGAAAATGATGAAAATGAGTTAATCCCTACTCGATTGGTTACGGGTTGGCGTGTATGCATTGACTACCAAAAGTTAAATGAAGCCACCCGTAAAGACCACTTTCCACTACCGTTTATGGATCAAATGCTCTAGAGATTAGCAGGAAACGAGTACTATTGTTTTCTCGATGGTTTCTCGGGTTACTTTCAAATTCCCATCGACCCTCATGATCAAGAAAAGACAACATTCACGTGTCCTTATGGAATGTTCGCCTACCGTCGCATGCCTTTTGGCTTATGCAATGCACCAGGCACGTTCCAAAGGTGTATGATGGCTATCTTTCATGATATGATCGAAAAAACAATGGAAGTATTCTTGGACGACTTCTCGGTCTTTAGGAATTCATTCGGAAATTGCCTCTCTCGGGTAGACAAGATGCTTCAAAGGTGCGAAGATACCGATCTTTGTCTAAATTAGGAAAAGAGTCATTTCATGGTTAAGGAAGGCATTGTCCTTGGCCATAAGATTTCCAAAAATAGGATTGAGGTCGATAAAGCCAAAGTCGATGTGATTGCTAAGTTACCTCATCCCACCACCGTCAAGGGTGTTCAGAGTTTTCTCGGTCATGCCGGTTTCTACCGACGGTTCATTAAGGATTTTTCCAAAATTTCCCGACTGATGACTCATCTTCTTGAGAAGAATACTCCGTTCATCTTCTCCAATGAATGTATTCAAGCTTTTGAAACGTTAAAGAAAAAACTTACCGAAGCTCCAATCTTGATTGCCCCCGACTGGGACCTACCCTTTGAGCTTATGTGCGATGCAAGCGACTTTGCCATAGGTGCAGTCTTGGGGCAACGTCATGAAAAACACTTTAGGCCTATACACTATGCTAGTAAAACAATGAACGAGGCGGAATCGCATTACACCACGACGGAGAAAGAAATGTTAGCCGTGGTGTATGCCTTCGAAAAATTCCGGTCTTACCTCATCTTGAACAAAAGCATTGTGTATACGGATCACTCCGCCCTAAAATATCTCTTTGCTAAAAAAGATTCCAAGGCGAGATTGCTCCGGTGGGTTCTCCTCCTTTAAGAGTTCAAATTCAAAGTAATTGACACAAAAGGAGCCGAGAATCTCGCGACCGATCATCTTTCCCGATTAGAAAATCCTTATGAAAATGTGCTCGACCCAAAGGAGATAAATGAAACGGAGAAGATCCTTTGAAAGTGTGGCTACGATCCAAAGGAGTATTAATGAAAAGTTTCCTCTCGCGACTGTTGATCCCACGCACTTGATCTGATTGCTTTAACGTAAGTAAAGTGTTTGTTACCTTTGGATGAATCCATAATAACATTGTGTTGAGACTCTGTTTGTATATCAAAGTTGTAGGCGGATCTTTACACTTTGATACTCTAGAAGTATTTTAGCACATGGAAATAGTAACACAATGAATATAATCACAAAATTCTTCAATATTGATAGGATAATACGTTCGTACGTTCTTTGATTTAGTACTAGGGTTACAAATCTTGAAGCTTATTACATTCTTTTCTCTAAGATGTATTATCTATCTCGTTTAACCGTTATGTGTCTATGTATGCGTTATATAAAATCATTTATGACCTTGGTTCTCCTTTTTTACACCATAAGGAGTCCTTTACGCAAGCATTACTATCGTAATCATCGATCACTACAACAAACTATTTGGAAGTTGTTACAATTCAAATACAAATATAACAGATATACATTCCTTATTTTTCTCTTTGCATCCTTATCTCCAAGTCAGCAGCTTCGACCATCAGCAGTATTAATCTTTCTTCTAGCAGTATTAACTAACTCTGGCAGTACTAAGTTTGTACTGGCAGTACTAACTCCATTAGTACTGTTAGTTATACCTTGGCAGTATTAACTCTTGTGAAGATTTATTCCCAACAATCCTCCCCTAAACTTGTGATTTATCTTCAAATCCCAAGTTTCTTCTGGATTAAATCTCCTAGTCTTCTTCCTTTGCTGATGATTCTTTCAAACATCCTTCTACTTCTGCACTTGAGATCTTATAAACCTTAGAAGTTCAAAAGCCTGTGAACTCTCATGATCAACCTCCAATTTCTTTTTCAACATCTTGGAAATCATCTCTTGACTTAGAGGGTATTTCTTCTCTGTCAGCATATGTATGGCTATACCATTCTGCATCAGTAAAATGTGAATACCACAAAAATCATATAAACTCTAGCTTATCACATTATATTCATGCTGATTCTTCCATATCTCATCTTCTTCATCAGGCTCAAATAAAGTGTGCAGATCTCCCCAAAGCATCAAATCATATCCTTCAGGTCTTGAAGCACTATACCTTTCTTTGACTAATCTGTACAACTCCTCTACATCTTGTCTATCAAAGTCTTCAAGCATCTCACTCAAAACCTTGTAGTTCTTGGAACTGCCATCTCCTCTGAAGATTTGATAATACATGAAATTTTCAGTCAAAGTGTAAGTCTTCCAATCTACAATTGGATACTTTGTAGAGAGAGATTCAACATCTTCTGCAAACTCTTCTCTTAGAATTATATCTAAAAACCCTTTAAGTTCTTCCTTCTCAGCATCTTCTTCCAACTTTTGTCTCTTAACAGTTCTTCTTTTTCTTGGAAGAGATTTCTTTCTTTTTGCTCCAGACTCTTTAACAACTTATTTCATTTCCTCTTGTATATCTTCTTCTTCAATCTTTTCAGGGGACTTCATCTTTTCACTTCCATGCTCCATAGGCTCAATGGGTTGATTAAAATCCCAAACCTTTTCAAATATTGGCCTAATCTCATTATAAGACATTCCCTTGAAGTCACTAATCTTGTAGTTTCCCTGATTCTTCAAGTATTTGATCATATTTCTCCTTGCCTGGGATTTTGTCTTTGGCTTCATCTTTTGAGCATGATACCTTATGACGGAAGGATCATTCCAATCTATCTTCTTAGTAGACTTGGCTTTAGACATAGCTCTTTGTCTTTCCTCTTTATCCCACTGTCTAGCAATTTCTTCATCCCTTGCAATCTGTGCCCTTTGTTCTTCATTCATTTGTTCTTCTAGTCTGATGGCTTCAGCAAAACTTAACCTTTCTTGTTCAAGCTCCTTCTTAGACTTTTTCTTGGGCTCAGACTCTGTCATTATTGCTTTTCCCTTGTCTTTTCTTGTCCTTTGCTCTTCACTCCTTCTTCTATAAGTGACAGTTCTTCCAGCAATACTAATATTTTCTTCAGCAGTACTAACTACTAGAACTTCACTAGCAGTACCTTTTGTTGCACCAGCAGTACTAATTTCAGCACTCCCTTTCTCACTGCTTTCTTGATCTTGAATGACTTTAGTGGGACCTCTGCATCAGATAATTTCCTCCCCTGTTTGGAAGAATCATCTTCAACATCTTCATCATCTTCAGAAAGGACAACCTTAGCTCTTTTCCTTGCTTTCCCAATCTTGACTCTAGCCTCTAATTTCTTGACCCTTAGAATGAGCTTAGTGAAAGCAGAACTGTAAGTTTTCTTTGTCTTCCTCAAGTCATCCTCCAATACTCCAATCCTCTCAGATAGTTTGGTAACCAAATTCGTCAATTCATTTAGTGTCAAGCTACCCTCATCATGTCCATGTGAGTGAACAACATAGAGAGGTGAGTCATGGGGTGTAGGAAAATGGTGTTCTGCTTCAGTTGATGGTTGTGTTGGTGATGGTTGTGTTGGTGATGGTTGTGTTGGTGATAGTTGTGTTGGTGCAGCAGTGGTATGTTCAGGTGAGTGTGCAGTTGAAGGTTCAGGTGAAGGTTTAGGTGAGTGAGAAGGTGAGGATGTGATTCTTGAAGGTGAAGTGGAAGGTTCAGAAACATCTATCATAGTAGGAAATAAAGTAACTTCTTGTCCTGAATATCCCTTTGTAGGCCTCTTTATATTGTTAAAGACTTTGAGAATAAGAGAGGGTACATGATATGTGGTTGAGTGTTGTTGAAGTTGTTTCCTCTGCATATCTAAGCATATTTGAATGAACCTAGGGTACATGAAAAACTTATGGGGGCTAGAAATATTTGACACCATATGCTCAAAAATCATCCTAGAAAAATTATATTTCCTATTGGTAGCTAAACAGATAACAGCAGTGGCAATGTTACTACTAAACTGCTCCCAAGCAGTCTTCTTTGGGCTAAGGCAATGAAGAATATTGTGAATAAGAAACCTTCATTGAGGTGAAAAAGCACCCTTTTGAAAAGTTAACTTATCCGAGTCAGTGTGATATCCCATAAGTGCCAATTGCTCAAAGATCTCCGAGTTGGGAATAGAAGTAATACCATCTGGATCATCCAACTTAAGATGTCGTCTTAAAGATCTTTCAGTGATAGACAGTGAGTGACCATCAATGGTAGCAATAATCTTGACTTCTCTATTATCATTAGTAGAAGCTTCAGCAGACCTCCAAAATTATTTGATAAACGAGACAGAAATAGCTGGCTTCTTTGTGAGTGCATAACAAATGTGACTTCGATTTAGAAAATTGATGACTTGATGAAACCCTGCACTTCCTGTATATTTCTCTAAAAACGCTACCATGTTGTGCTTGTCATAAAATTCCAAGTTTGCCATGACTAAAACTGTGAGTAATCGAGTGGGATATGATCGTGGATGAATGTATGAAGGTTGGAGAAAGTTAATTGAGATTTAAATAGAGAAACGTAGAGATAAGCTTTTTTTCCGACTTAATGAAATTGAGTTTGTCGTGATTAAATGAAATGTATATATAGAAAGATCATGAAATTCCAATTGGTCAAACCCCTATATCATAGGAATTTGGCAGAAATATCTCAACGGCTCTATTAATTAATGAAAAATATGTTAGAGCATGCTTAGATAAGCCCGGCAGTATTAACTTCTCCACCCAAAAGCAGTACAAACTCCAAAGTTTTTGTAGCATTCAAAAATAGCATCACACAATCTCTCTTTCTGTTTTTAAGCTCACATTTAATCTCTCAATTCTTTTGGCT
>BQNB010194847.1:0-11417 GCA_026074375.1 Tanacetum coccineum
AGACTGATAGTGTCATTGCCTTCAACAGCGGCTGTGTGCCACGGGCTTCCACGGATATGTTGTATTTCAGAAACCAATGACCGAATATTTAAAGAATATATGAAAAATGATTGTTTTTAGATACAATATTCACATCTGTATTTAAAACATGCATAGCCTTACATCTGCCAATGCAACACTAATGGCTTCAGTTAACAACATGCATAGCCTTACATCTGCCAATGCAACACTAATGGCTTCAGTTAACAACATGCATAGCCTTACATCGTGTTTGATTTAATTTTGAAAAGAAATAATGCAGTAGATAGTTGATGAGAGAAAACTACAAAACATTTGTCAACGACAATCATCACATGTATGCTACCATCATTTTCAGCTACTTTACATAAGAATGAATGGTCAAAAATATACTACCCCAAATAAGCCATACAAACATATGAATATGCACATGACCCTAATGAATCAACCAAACACAAAACTCACTGAAAAATCAAAAAAACTATGACTACCTATTAAAAATCAGTGAATATGCCTTATCCATGTGGTTTGAAACTTTGTACTGAAAAAAATGTGCTCCAATATATGTCTATTACCTAGAAAAAATAAACTTACAATGTTTAAACACAGAACTTGGTAGGTTAGTACAATAAATTAATCAAAACTCTCAATTTTTTCAATCCAATTTCTGTAAATTTGCTCCACCCAATTTTTAATCAAAGCACCTTAAATTAAACACAAACTAAACACAAATCTATGGATAATTAAAAGAAAAAAATATACCTCGGATCAATTGTTTCCATCTATTGTACAAAACTTCAATCAAGATTCAGTTTCATGCTTTGGATCGATTTGTTTTGACCCAACTTTCTCTATTTTGAAAATCAGCCATTTCATCAAAACAATAAAAGAAGGACGCATTGAATGATTCTGTTATGATTTTTGAAGGGTTATTCACATGGATAATGGAAAAATGATTTTTGCCTCGATTTTTTTATGGTTTTCAGAATCATTGTGTGTGTTTGTTTGGGATAAAATTAAATTGTATTTGGTTAAAGAATGGATTTTGATTTCGTAGATGGTTAGAGAATTGATTTAGGGTTTTGTTTGTGGGTTTTTCGGGGGGTGTTTTTTGGATTGGATAAATGCTGATGTAGTGTGAGTCGTTGATTATTATTCGGAGGACAGGTGTTATTTTTTAAGCATTTTATTTTGAAGATCATTTTTTATAAAGCTTCTTTTATATAGTAGATAAGATAAGATAAGATGACACAAATTTTACCGATTTTAGACATGTAATATTAAATAATATATTAAATAATCGGTAAGTGTTACAAATTTTAGAATTTAGACATGTAATATTAAATAATATATGTAATATATAGATAATTGTGATATCAAGTGATAAAGTAACTGTTACAAGTTTCATTCGTTGAACATTTAAACATCAGCATATAAATAACGACAACTAGATGCATGTTAGATGTAAATTTATGGTCTTTTGCAATACATAAGTTGTTAACAATTTTCATTCTAATATGCACATTTGCATCTTTAACTCATGCGTATTGTGTAGTAGGCAAATGGCATGTTTTTATAACGAGTGAGATGTCTGATAATGATCCCATTGCTCATGTCAAATCAGGAGATGATGACCTTGGAAATCATACCATTCCATTCAAAGAAACTTATGATTGGTCTTTTTGCGAAAAGTTTTTTTGGTGGAACTCTTTTCTATGGCTACTTTTGGTGCGGCACGAAATTTCAGAGCTTGGCTTTGTTTGACCACCACCTTCGGATGATGTGTCATCAAAACAAAGGGGGTACTCAACATTGTTATTGGTCAATACGTCCAGATGGATTTTTTTTCCAAACATCCCGATGGTGGTTGGGTACGATTAAAATAATGGCCTTGAATAACAATATATATGTTTGTATTTGCTACAATATGAAACTTTTCATATATGTGAAAATAAAGCTTGATTGATCTAATTATTTTATTAAAAAATATGTGTGATATATGTAGCGAATTCGAGAACGAAAATAATGCACTAAAAACTTCATAAGCTATCTTTTCTATTGGTCTTTTTTTTTCGGGTTTAAGCCGTAGACAACGAACTTTTTCAAATGTATCGATTTGGTACATGTACTTTTAAAAAGTTGCACAATAGCAACGAACTTTCATAAGTGTTCAATTCTGCACATTTTCATGACGTGTCATACCTGATAGGCTGACACATGGCACCATAAATAACGTGACACGTCATCAAAAAATGGGCAGATGAGAACATTTATGAAAGTTCGTTACTATTGTACAACTTTTTAAAAGTACACGTACCAAATCGATATATTTGAAAAAGTTTGTTACTATTTTACGGCTTCAACCCTTTTTTTCAGACAAACTTCACAAACATGTGTAAGTGCCCTCCTGCGCGTGTGCAAACAAAATCAAATGGCACATCTTTTTTTGTATTATTAACCGAATCAAATTACACTTGAAAATATTGGTTTTTGTTTGTTAACTTACAATTGACTTTTTATCAACCACCCATAAATACAACTCTAGAATGCAATAAATTTTACTCTATACATCGTAAGTCATGTAACATTATATCTATTTCTCACCAATTTAATGACAGCACAAAAGACATCTATTATTATATATATATATTTATTTCTATAATATAATTTATATTATATTATATGAGATAACACATCAAATAAAAAAGGATAATATTCGTGAGAAGGATATAAAAATATTTTTTTTTTAATATTCTCGAAAAATTCTGGAAAAATTATAAAGTTCGTGTATGTGGTGCACATGAAAAAGTTGTAAAGGAATGTTTTTCTAACTAGTGTGATAGTTTTTACCGAAAAAAACGTTTTTGCTTTAATTCGGTTTTTTGTGCAACAAACAATTTGCGTATTTTTGTACCCAACTTCTGCGTGTTTTCGTGCTTTTGCATTCTCGAGATATTATTTCTTGCGATCTATACCTATAAAAAACTAGTCGAATGTTCTGGTGCAATTAAATTGTTTTTTGTGCATCAAAATTTTTTATTTTGCGCAATTTAAGAAAAAAAAGTATAAAAATTCAAAATTAGAAAGAACCTCTTTTTACACGAGAAAAGTTTGTTATGCACCAAAACATACCTGTTGTTATAGACATTTTTTTGGAATTTTTCGAGATTAAAAATATAAAGGTTTTCTTTTTATTTTTTTCATCGAATATTTGTCCTTTTATTTTAACCTTCCTATATATATATATATATATATATATATATACTTGTTTATATATATTTTATATAAAATATTTGTTATATATATATATATTATATATAATATATATATACTTATAATTAAATTTATTTATATATATTATTTTGAGTATATTATGGTGTAGGTGCTTGTAGATGTTGTTAAAGTGAGGACGCAGATGCGAAGTTGAACAAATGTCACAGTTATTCGATAGTTTTTTGTCGTGGTACGAGTTTCTTAGAGGTTTTGTTCGTGTTCGGTGCCTGGTGGTTAGTTGATTTTGCATTTATTATCCTAGTTGTCTTGTGTATCTGTTGTTTATTATAATTAAACAATTGTTTGAGTACTTGGTCTGTAACTTATAATCGTGTATGCAATGAATTTGTGATTAAAATATTTATTTAATATTAATAGTCTTTTTTGAATTAAAAAACTATGTATCATATGATCAGCTAGAAATAGTTACGTAACAATTTTTTAATGGTTTTATATCTATTTTCTATGTATAAGATTTAATGTCATGTATCTACTATTAATTAAATCAAATGTCAATTATAGATTTAATGGTTAAGATCACTTCTCATTTTAACAATTGATTACAACTTAACACTACAACAAAAAAGAGGTTTGGGGTCGAGAAAAAATTAGGGTCGACATAGTCGACCCTAAATTACACAGAGGGCCTACCATTTTCAACGAAATTGGTAAAGTCAACAAAACAAGTTTGGGTCGATATTTAAGGTCGACAATGTCGACCCTAAATTTTATATATAACTTTATATATTATTTAACTAGTTTCAAGGCCCGTTCGTTGGGCGGAGAACATTAAGGTATTTTTGAAAGAAACATTTACATTTTGATAGTTCGTTATTGTTTTTTGTTGTTCCAACTATTGTCTATCTTTTAGATAAGTTATGGTTGATGTAATGCGGACAAATAAATGTAATTAGCAAGAGAGTTTACGGTGCAAGGTGTAAATGGCATACAAAATGTTATGGGTTATTAATATGTAATGATCATTTGCCAATTCAAATACATTAACGTTGTGTTCTCGAGTATCACTAAAGAAATAAAATGATAGAGAACAAAAAATGTTGTGTTCTTTAGTAACACTTAAGAAGGAAAAGAGAAGAAAAATGACTCAAACAAATAATGTAATTGAGTTGATTTTTGAAATAAAATGCTTCCCCCTAAAATTGAGATGGAAATATCTACTTCCTGTTATTTTACTTTTCTTTAATGAAAAAACTTAAAAACACAATATAAGATTGTTAAGTTGTTTGACTTAAAAAAATAATTTAATTAATGTATCAAACTGTATAGTTATCATTTTTGCAATTTATCAACATGTACCAACCTTTAGGCAGGTTTCTTGTCAAAAATGCAAATTTACACTATAATTTCATACACTCTAAACTTGAGTTTCATGAATATTAAATAATACTTATTTAATATATGATTAGTTTCGCTAAATATATGTGCCTAATCTATTAGTTTTGTTACCAATTCATAGGGGGGAAGATTGTTGCTGGTAGTATCATTGGTGGGTTAAAAGATACCCAAGAGATGCTCGATTTCGCTACAAAACATGGTGTAGCTGCTAATGTTGAGATGATACCGATCGACTATGTGAACACTGCCATGGATCGGATATTGAATTTTGCTTTTGATGTATGTTTTTATACACACGTTTCATATATATATGTGACCATTGCGTGTATTTGTTGGTTCGCATATATATCAACCTTGTTTTGAAGGTAACAGCAAGTTATATCTAAACAATGTTGTAACTTGGGCTCTCATTCTCTATAACTTGGGCTAAAAATACCAAAATACTGAAAACACACTACTTACTATTGAATCTAAATACCTCTCGAGACTAAGTTAGCCTCCGCCGCAACGCGCGGGCAATATGCTCACTTGTTCTTTAATAAACACTTAATTTTAGATGTTAGGTTGAAAGAGTAGGTCAGGTAATAGGTTTATTTTGGGATGGCCTTCATTGTCTGGAAACACTATTTTGGGCTGGCATTTATTTTGGGCTTGCTTTACCCTTTTAGTAGCTAACTATTTAGATATTACTTGAAGTTTACAATCACATAACACATGAACACTTATTTGCTCACATGATATTCCTAATTGTTAGAAACACTATTGCATATAAATTACCAATATTAGGTTGCCATAAGTTTTTCCTTTGTAAAAAAGCCATTATATTTTAATATGAGAAACACTAATAAACATGGCACAAATGAAAATAATAACGTGAATCGACTTACTAATATTATGTTTGGACTTTTTATTTTCACCAAAACCATAACTCTTTTTTTAATCGGCCGCTATTGCGTATCGTTAATTATCACAATATTGCATATCGTTTTTTATTTTGACCCAAACAATCTTATTGTGAATGTTACATGAAAAACGTACCACAATATTGCATATCGTTAATCATCGGCCGCTAGAGATTTTCCGTCCGTGCATGGGTATTCGCCTAGTTATAGATAAAGAAAAAAAGTGGGAGTCCCATTAGAGGGGCCAAGCCTCATCCATCCCACTTTAAAGGCCTCACTTGAGTTATATGCTCACGTTACTGAGCTCGGCAATGTTTTATATTCCAAGTGATGTATATAAACATAAGACAAGTTTCTTTATTTACCGATGTGGGATGTTAACAAAAGCCTTTAAGGTCTACTATTTCTATCAAATAATTGATACACTTTGTATGTGCTGGTCAAGTTTTACTTATCTTTATTTTATACACTTTTTGTTGTTGTTTTGTATCAACGTTATTTTAAACCTTGGTAAACGAATGGTTGTTATACATATCTTGATGATTGAGTGCTGGCAACCCAATGATGATTGATCCGCCCCCAAAAAAATGTTAATTGATAGTTATACATATCCTAATCCCTTGAAACCTTAAATCGATGATAGTTTTGAAGCATTCACTTTCCATGAAATTATAAATCCACCCATAATCTCTTGGACAAGAACCAAATCAACTTGATTGTGATATATCACCTTGTCAAATAATGTGCTGGACGTTGTTACTCAAACGAGGGTCCTATAAAAAAACTAAGGTTCTCATACTCATGATTAAGTGAGTGACAACTTTTTCAACCATAGGTAAACAAACGGTGTTTATAACTTTTGCTTTTCTACTAGTAGTGGCATTTGCGTTTAGAGGAGAATCCTATACTTGGGCGGATTGTTTTACCCATTTGGTGTTTCAGTTTTCGACTGATAATCCATGGCGGTGGCGGTCATATGATGTTAGAACAGTCTATTCACACCAGGGCTGCAGATTTTAACTGGAAATGTATAAGGAACCAGGCTCATGATTATTAAGCCATTACTCGAGTTTAAATTGCTGCTATTCTAAGCTTGATCAGGTACGATAGTATTAGTTAGAGGTATTATTATAAAGCTAACATTATACTGACTCAGGGTGTCAATAACAGAATTATGCTAACTGTCGATATCCTTTTGGTTGTGGTTAAAGAAAGCAAGAAAGGACAAGTGGGTGATGCTGGAGCAATTGTAGCATCAGTTTTGCCATCATTTTGTCACGCTATTTTGGTATGCTAATGAGTCAAAAAGATATTTCTTTCACCATATATATTTTCCTGAAAGTTCTGCCACATGTAACGGATATTTTTCAAATTTTTACTATGCATAAGCAGGTTGCAAAAAGGAGGGCCGCAAGGTCATGCATCAAAACTGTGGATGACTCTTATATCGGGAGCAGTAATGAGGTTTACTTTATATGTTTTTTATATTTAAAACTTCGTTGGTGATATTTCTGGTAAAAAGATGCAACATTATATCCACATAAGGTTCTTTTAGCTGCTGTTTGGATCTGTACCTAGGAGTTTATTAAAATAATTCATTAGATAAATTCTGATTATCATAGAATTGGAGTAAAAATTAGTTGTAAAGAAACCATAGCAGAGTAGATGTAAGGCTGGATTAGATGGGTTATAATTACGTAAGATTATAATTCGATATACTTTTTAGCCATATATTGAAGACACTAAACCTGCATAATAATAAGAACAACTTATTTCACTCACAAATGATAATTTTGGTAGTTTAAATAGGTAATCCCAAAAGCCATTGCAACTTCTTACACACTGTATCAAAAAGTAAGATTTATATAGAAAACTGTTATGTGGTTTTTGTGAATAGCTTACAAGCCGGTCACCGGTTTAGCCTCATTAGCAGGCCAGCGTTGGTGGGAACCGTAGTGATTCAACTGCTCGGAATGGAGCACTCATATGATAACAACGTTGATTCTCCTGAACGATCAACATGTGCCAAGTTAATCTGTTTACATCAAAAGGTAGATTTTCGTAACAATAGATCCTGTTGATCATTACACATTGTGTTGGGTATATGAAAATCTCATTATGTGACATTAAGTTCGCAAAATATATGCAAGAACACAAGCTTATGGTATCACCACATACTGTTTTGATCAGCAAATCAAACCCAGATTTAAAATAAACACAGACTTGATAGATGAAAATTTGTAATATTCCACTATTTTGTTATGTTTTGGAGTTAGCCATGAATGACAGATAACGTTATAACTTTTCACATCAGATACGAGAATAATTGATTGCACGTTTGATTGCAAGTTCGATCCTCGGGCATTAAATAATTCGACGATTGCATAATATAGGACGCTAATCCCCAAAAACTAATAATTATGTTTTCCTATTGTTTTCAGCGGCTAACTGATATCATTACCGTATGCGGGAACAACCCATGAATATTCTAAGAAACATGGAAAAGAAGGAGTCTTGACTTGCGGACAGAATATAAGTCGATGAACGGCATGTTCCTGGTGTGATCAAAAAAGCTCTGCAAGATATCAGGTGTAAAGGTAAACATGCTTTCTTACTATAACCTACTTAAATGCTATTAGATGGAGGTTACGCCAAGGAGAGTATTTGTATTCCAAGACTTCTTACAGATTCTTTGTAGAAATAGAAAATTACTCAAAAGTCTGTATGCATCTTATTTTATAAACCCACTTGGTACACACATGAGCAGCTTTGTGTTGGAATCACAAGTTACGCTCCTCTTAAGAATTTGGACAAACCTGGTATGAAAGTAGGTGCGGTTGGTCTTGGTGGGGTTGGTCATGTTGCTGTCAAGATGGCTAAGGCTTTTAGCGTAGAAGTGACTGTTTTTGAGCACATCCCCTGCTAAGAAGCAAGAAGCGGTTGAAGTACTCAAAGCTGACAATTTCATAAATAGCAGAGACGAAGAACAAATGCAGGTGGGCGAATAGTCTGTCAAATGTGTGTCTATAATCATGATGAAAAATTTATTTAATGGTTAGAAAATTGTTACATAAGTAACTAAAAATAAGCTTACACGTGACATCTTTTGGGCTTCAAATAAATGGTGGCCATTTCCATCAAATCTTACTCAATAAGAACCACACAGCTGAAATGTTGCGGATTGAGTATAGTATAATGATTAAATGAAACATCTTCAATTAGTGCATTAAATGTACACCATGCCTTTATAATCAAAATTGTACTATATTCAATACAGTGAGATTGCTCTAAACTTTTAATATTACTGTAACTACAAATAAAAAGTTTACGGTATCTTGTAGGCTTTTAAAGTGCATTTCCACCCTTGATGAGGACACATTGTGTGGCATCCTAATCAGTGGCAATCACAGCACCATGGAAATACATTCCAGTCAGTTGCGTATCACTATAATTCTATATGCATTCCAGCACTAAAATTTAGTTGATCACACTATATTGATGTTTCAGATCACTTGTTAAAAAAATATGCTTATTGCATTTGCATTTGGTACATTAGATAAGAAGTTTATTAGTAATAAACAGAAATTTAACATTACAACTATATAAAATTGCTTATTGCATTTCTATATGTTTTCAAATCTTTTACGACTCTAATAACTAAAATTGCCAAAAAGTAGTAAACTGTTTTATATTACAACGATATGATAATTTTTTTTACCTATTATACCTGTTAAAGAAAAAGTTTACCTCAAATTGACCCATTTATAAGAAAATTTTTACCTCAAATTGACCCATTTATACTAAAGATGTCGTCTAATGGGGCATGATCGCCTGTACCTTCGTCCTTGTAGTGCTTGCCTTTAAACACAAACATCCCTCCCTAAGAACCAACAGAAGATTACTTAGAAGAGCTGCGATAATTCCAAATACTGTAGTACCGAAACATGAACAGTTGGGATAGTTTTAGATCAAAGACATTTGTCTCATGATCAAGAACAACAGCCGCATCAGATTGCATAGCAAGATCATATCGCCTATTCATTTAACCTTTTTAATTTCTGATCATTTAATATTTTTTCATTATAAGTGTTTTATATATATTCTGATCATATATGTTTTGTAGGAGGCTAGCAAATGCCAGTTGTTTATCCCCTACGGGACAAACAAGGTTCTTTGTGCTATAGGGATGGTGTATTCGACAAACAAGGTTCTTTGCACCATACGTTGAAAGGTACAATCTGCAATAATATCTTTCATTTCTTTATGACTTGAGTAAAGTATTTATACTAAAAGGTCATATATCATCAGTAAACACTGGAATCTATTCATAATTGTCCCTCGACAAAAGATCGGGTTCATTTTGGATTCTGATATGGAAGGAAAGAAGGAGGAGAGCTACGAATTCACCAATGTTGTACACAAGTAAGAATGTTTGCATTAACGTAAAATTCACATTTGTATCTATAAAGATTAACATAAGTCTACCATTTATTAATTTCTTGTAGGGTGTTTGGCGATATGAAATGGAATTTCGTTGAGGTAAATCATCTCATTCTATACATGTATATTAATTTTTTGTATTTCTTTCGTTTAATGCTTATAAAATTGCTACTTTTTTTAGTGCAACCAACAACGTCACTATTGGGAGTGCGGGTACTATGTGATGAAGTGGATGCATCAGTTTGTAACCCATCAACAACACTCACTCCCCAAAACAGTAAGTAACTTATAAAAGCATTCGTATAGGCGAATATATTATGAAACTAGCCAATATATAATCCTTGCTGCATGGTCGCTACGTAGGGCTGGTTTTCATGTGTTTGCACAATATGTACAACATTAGACTAGTGTCGAGATTCTCACTGTTAGTTTGCGTTAGTTTGCATTCTGTTATGTTTTAATAGGCTAATGAAGATTGTGGAACTCATTGAGACTTCACAATATTTAGCACATTTAGTGATCAAATAAATATGACTAACTACCGCTCAGATTAACGACATGTTATCCTTGGACGTACATGAAACAATACGCGATATTGTAGTTTGTTTGATTGTTCATGTATCTCTAAGATGCATGAGACTGGTGTATATACAAACTTATTCATATTGCCACTGTCTAGCTCGTTAAGTAATTTTTGGAAACTTACATAGGTAGTTAGACCAAGGCCCATGGATAAGCCCATCAAGCAAAGGCCCATCCGCCCCTTGTAAGTATATAAACACCTCTCCATGCCTTGGAGAGGTGGTTGGTTGGTTGTAATTTCACATAGTTAATGCATTTCTTTTCTCTTACATTTATCTAGTAATATTTAGTATGTTTGTTAGTCAGTCCATAGGACCTGTATTTAAATGATGTGAAACTGATCTTTTGAGACTTTGATTTCAATCTATGGTTTTTGTATAATCTTCATGGTTATGGTTTTATTACAATTTTTTTTTTGCTGAGTGTGCTTGTTTGTGGCTGTAAACCTGGAAATAAGGAAACACAAATGTATACAGGTGGTATAAAACCAAAAAAAAATATAAAAAACTCATAAAGTTATGTTTTGTAAGCAAAAAACAGGGTTCTATGCTATATAAAAATGTTTTTTTAATCACATAGAGCAAGGTTTTGAACCTACAAACCGGGCTCTAAAAGGCATTATAAAGCCCGTTTTTCCAACCGGGCTCAGTACTCACCTAGATAACAAATGTGTCAATTTCAGCCCGTTTACTCAATGATGGGTTGATTTGCGTTAAATTTGCCTCAAATGTCTCACAAAATTTTATTAAATATAAAACATGGCAAAAGTTTCGGCCAGAAGTATATTCAGATGCTTACAACATTTAGATTCCTTATTAACAATAAAATAAATTATTATGATAATAA
>BQNB010194850.1:0-11417 GCA_026074375.1 Tanacetum coccineum
AGAGTCATGATTAAGGTTTTTGTGAAATGACTTAGACATGAACAATGAGTGACATTTTAATTTTCATTTCGCGAATTAAAAATGCTTAAACATTTCGGATGAAATGATTGAGTTGTCTAGATTTATCGAAATGTTTTTATTAGTATCAAGACTATTAAAATGAGAATGACACGTTTATGAGATTTGTTTCATCATTCCTAGACCTAGACAAAAAAAATTAAACGGTTCACGTTTGAGTGGTTTGGTGAGAATGTTGGTGATATTGTCTTTCGAAGAAACTTTTTCGATGAAGATATTTCCTTTTGGACATTGTCGCGAAGGAAATGACGACGAATTTTGATAAGTTTTCTATCGATGGATAATATTCGATCCTCATTGTGTATGAGGTGAGCATGACTATAAACCATCGTGACATTCCTAAGGGGATGGAAAGGGCTAACGGAAGTGAAAGTACTTAGTCTTAAGGTGTGTATATTAAGGAGGCTACGAATCACTTATGTAGAAACTCGTAAGACCTTTGTCACACGAAGGTTGATGTAAGCTTTTAGCTTTAGGAAGAGCATTTTAACATATGTTGTTGAAAGGCTTGAATATGAATTTTCGGATATGACCTTTAACGTTTGCGATCGCAAGTTAAAGATACTTGAATATTTCAGATGAAATATTTAAGTTGTCAAACCTACCTGGAGGAGTTTTAGGGGCTGTTTATTTTTTGCTTATTGGACCCTTAGCTAACATTTCCTTTCTCAAAAAGAAATTTGTTTTGTTTCTTTTTTGCTTATTTCAAAATGATATCCTTAATGTGGAAGGGTGTAAAAACTCATCTACTCCCCACACAGGACATCATACAAACTAGCCCAAAACATCTTTTTTATAAAACTCAAGGACCAAAAATGTAAATTTTAAAAAAACTTGTTTTATAATTAAAAATGAAAAAATAAAGAAAAGGGGCCAAAGTTGCCAAGTTTTAAAAGTTGTTTTATAAAGAAAATAGAAAAATACAAACACAAGGGCCAAATTTGCAATTTGCCAAAACTCTTTTTTCTTTTAGTTATAAACCTCAAGGGCCAAAACTGCCACTTTCTAAACTTCTCTTTATAACTAAAAAAGGCTGAAAAAGAAAGTGACAAGAGAAAGAGAGTTGAGGGGCCATTTGTGCCTCTTCCCCATTGTTCGCGTTTAAACCCTGCAACCCACCCCCCGTACCCGCCAAAAACCATACAGCCTTTCCCCACGGTTTCATGCAATACCACTCTCCCAAGTCCCTTTCCAGCTCACCCCTCACCCATTTCCACCTTACCCTGCCCCTATAACTCTCTCCCTGGCACAAACACTCAACCCCGAAAACCCTTTCAATGGTGAGATGAAGACAAGACAAAACAAAGGGCTAGGATTGCTTTGGATTACTTCTACACTCACAGGAATCACAACCCAAGACAAAGAGGAGCCTTTGGACCTCTATAAAAGAAGAGAGACCAAGCCGAACTAAACACACAATTTTTATGTTTTTTTAGCTTAATTTTAAATTCCAAGTCTTTCTTTTAATCATTTAAATGTAACTCAGTCATTTTAAAGCTTTATGTTGTAACCACTTTCAGTTTAAATAAAAGTTAAGAGTTTTTGAGAAAAGTGCCATTGTCGAAATTTCAAGTATGATTTAAGCTTTTTAAATCCTGTTTAAATTGTTTAAGAGTGTGTTAAAGTGATTAAGTACCCCTTATACACCATTTTCTTACCCTTATTTCACCAAAATTCAGTAAAAAAAATCGATTTTATATATTTAAGGGGGTGTTTGGTTTAGACCTAAAATGGGTCATATGGGTGTTGGTTATGGGTCAAGCTCACTCAGCCACTTTTGGCTGAGTGTGTAGGCTTATTTAAGCCTTTTTAATCACAGCTTTTAGTGTAAGAATAAATTTTTAAGTTTCTTTTGGTTTCTGTCAAATATTGAATAAGCTAAAATGAGCTTAAAGGCTCAAGCTGCTTAAGCAGCTTAAGCACTTTGTTCTTGTGCTTGTTGTGTTGTTACTAGCCCTTTCAAAAAGCCCCTTGTTCTGTCTTTGGTTTGGCAGCATAAGTCAAAGTGTGTGTGTATGCATGTGTGTTTTTGAGAATAGCCATTTTTAAGCCCATTGTTCAGCAGCTTTAAATAAGCCCTAAGCTCTCAAACTAGAAAAATAAGCTTATTTACCACCCCTTTCAATCTGTTTGTACTTTGTTTTGGCTAAAAAGCTCATAAGAGCTTATTGTGTTAAGCTAAAAAAGCCCCTTAAGGCCTGTTTGTACCTCCCCTGGTGCTGAGCACCAAATCTAGCCCCACATTTCTAGCTTATTTAACCTTAAGCTATAGGATCTTTTGGCTTTTTAACATAGCTTATAGGTAGGCCTTCTAGGTTTAGCAGCTTATTTGCCTTAGTTAGTTCATTTAGATAGCTTATTTAGTGCTTAAAGTCCTCCTTTTTCTGTTTTCTTATTAAACTGTCAACATAGCTTAACAATAAAACAGCTTATTTTAGGGCTTAATCTAGATAACTTAGCTTATTTTAGGACTCCCCTATCCTTATTAACTGTCCCCTATAGTTTTCTAGCTTATTTGTTGGCTTAAACCCCAAAAAGAAAGAAAAATAAGCTAAAAAGCTTATTTAGCTTTTGCAGCCCCAAAAGCTCACACTTCTGGCTTATTCTTTGAGATTCAGCTTATGTGCCTTTTATGAAAAATGCTCCCCTTAAGCCCCTGAACAAGTTTGCTTCTTTGGCTTTTTGATAATAAGCTAGTTGGACCCACCTTGTAATCGGGGTCCACTTCAGGGACCAATTGTGTAATTTCCTCTTTTGTAGTTACAAGTGTTAGTCCCTGTGGTTAGTTAGCCTGTTACTCCATTAGTCCTTGTGTCCTTTCACTGTTAGTCCTTTAGTTATAACCACAGTTAGTTTATTTAATTTAATTAATTAAATTAGGTTTAAAATTTAATTAGTTTAATTACTTTAATTATAAACAGTAAAATTTGGGCATTTTTATATTTTTAGATTTGTTAACTTTTTCTTTATTTAATTTTATTTTTTCAGAATTTTTATAACTTTTATTTTTTGTCTTTTTCTATTTTCTTAGTTTTAATTAGTTTTTAATCTTTAAAAATTCATAAAAAATCCAAAAATTAATAAAAAAATATTTTTCTTTTTTACAAAATTTTCTTTTGTCATTTAGTGTCTAGGAAAAATATAAAATTTAGTGTAGGCTTAATTTTTCTTAAATTTCAGTTTTAGACCCGTTTTTACCGGTGCGTTTTACCGTTTCTTTTCGTATAGCTTCAAACGACCTACGTTTTAGTTCTAGTTTTCTTTATTTTCAAGTGTTAAGTTAATTAGAATTTAATTTTGATTTTTAATTTAATTTAGCATTTATTTTCTTAATTTTTAATATTTAGGTTTCCCGATACCTTATTCTGTTCCCCGTATTTAATTTAGATTTAATTTTAGGATTTCCTTATAACTAATTTTGTTTCCCGTAGTTTTTAAGATCCCTATTTCCTATATTTGTTTCCCGTAGATTAAATTAGATTTTATTTAATTAACTTTAGTTTTAATTATATCAGTGTTTCCATCATTCAATTTCTCATCAAACCAGGATAAATTTCAATTGCAGCCTCGTTGGGACATACGACCCGGGAATATCTCTTCCGGAATCTTTTTATCATTGATTTGATTCTTATATATTTAAGTATATACTATCAACGATGGTATTAACAAGGATAATAATTATCTCAATGAATTTCTTGAGGCTGATGAACGGGCAAAACGTTATAATAAACAAGCTCAGTCTTAATTAGTTCGTGATCGAGATATCATTCGAGATCTCAAAAAACAACGAGATAAATTAGATTTAGATGTCAAAAATTACAAACGGAAAAATGAGGAATTACAAAAGACTCATTCAATTTTAAAAAGGCAAATGAGTGAAAAAGAGGATACTTATCATGATACCATTCTAGATCTTGAGCCAAACTGAAAAAGAATGTTGATCTGATTTTAAAACTTGGCAATTCGTTACAAGGAATGTTTATGCTTGGACCAAAACCATTGTCTGTGTATGACCAACAATTAAAACATGGTTTGGGGTATCCGAATCCTTATACACTCAAGCAAGCAATTTCAAAGTGTCCAAAGTTATATGTTGCATCTAGTTTAGGTAATTTAGAAATTCCTTTGAATGTTAGAGATTCTGAGGACATTCTTGAGGATGCTTTCAAAAGTCAACAAAAAATGACAGAAAAAATGAATGATCCAATTGTTGTTGCAAACAAACAAAGTTGTTGGACAATTAACTACAAAAAATTAAATGCGCTTTATGAAGATTTTGTTCCTCAAAAAGAGCTTTCTTGTTTTGAGCAAATATTTAACATTTCTTCTATTCCTCGGTTAAGATCCGGTATCAAAAATATGCCAAGTGAGTCACCTTTGATCAAAGAATTAGACAAGATAAAAGTTGGTTTTGAAAAGTTGTCTTTGCTAATACAACAGAACTGTAAAAGAGCAAGCATTTTTTACACATCACCGGCAGAAATAGAAATCAATGATTTTTGTCAAGATCAAGTTAACCAATCTTAACGAGTTGAGGTTTTCTGAATGCTTTTGGATCTATTAAAGGGATATAAAAAGAAATTGAAAGATGTTTTAAGTCGACAGATAGTGAGTGTTGAACTAGAGAAGCAAAATGAATTGTTGAAAGATCAACTTTTGGAAGCATCACTCAAACATGATGTGGAACTGTGTGTGTTGATTAATCATGAGTGTGTAGATAAGATCTTAATTGCTGAACTTGAAAAAGTCAAGAAGAAATCTTTGAGATTCATGAGGATTTGCAGCAAGATAAAAATTCTTGAAAAAAGATGGTTCACGATGTGAAAGCAAGTTGTTGATTTTCAATTAAAATTACAACATGAAAAAGAAAAACAAAAATGGGATTCCACTTCGAAAAATAAAATTACAATTCCTCTTGATTACTCTTGGATTTCAAAGATGGAGAAACTTGAGGATGAGAACGTGTCTTTGGATTTTACAGTGCAATCTTTGATAAAAGAACGAGATAATGCCAAAATGGAGTATAAAAAGAAAAAAAAAAAAAAAAAAAATAAGCTTTTCGATTCAATAAAAGGACACGTCTCAAAACTCAATTGGATATGTGAATTGATTGTTTATGTTTCTGAGACAATAACATATGCCTATGGTGCTATTCTAGATGAAAATCAGAATCTTTTAACTACCATATCTGAGTTAAAGAAAAGATTGGAAAAAGCTGAAAAAGGTAAGTCTGTAAATACTAAGTTTGACAAAACAAATGGTTTTCAATCTCTTCTTTGTGTCACACCACTAAACAAACAAGCTTTTAAAAAGAAATCGGATGTTCCCAAAACAGAAGAAACCAATGTTGTGTCAAAACCAGTCACTTTACAGACTTCACCTACAAAACAAACAAGGGCAAATCAAAACACAAATGTCATTAGACCAGGAATGTACAGAGTTGTCACAACACAAGAATCACAAACAAGCAAGACTAAGAGTGCTTTATCTTCTACATCTAGAGTTAGAAGACTAACGAGTAGAGATTCACATGTTGCGCACAATGTCTTAGATAACTCTAAGAAGGAAAAAAAGAATGTAGCAGTTTATGTTAGGAAAAATAAGCAAGAAGATGTTATTCCGAACAAGGAAAATGTAATTGATGTTGATGTTGCAAACGCTTCTAAAGCGAAAACTTTGTTATGTATTTCTTGTATGAAAAATGTGCTTATTCCTTGTCATGATAAATGTGTTGCAAAGCATAAGTTGAATGTGCGTTCGAATATTCGTAGAACCTTCTCCACTAATTCTAGATCACCAAAATCTTCAGAAACTACTTTTGTAGCTCCTAAGACTAGGTTTTCTGAGAAAAAGACACAATCTAAGACTCTAGATACTACTTTTGTAGTTTCCAAATCTAAGATTGATGTAGAAAGTGCCTCAAAAGCTAAGGACAAGGTCTTAGTGCGTCTATGATAAGCAAGAAATTTGTGACATAAAACCGTTAATACCTTCATTAAAAATAACAAGATTCGAAACAAGTAGAATTGGCAAAAGGGTTTGAATCTCAACCAAATGTTATTTGGACTCCAAGTCAGTGTAAAGCGAATGTTCATAATACTGTTTCATCTGAGAATCCCATCGGTTTCCGTTAAGAAATGGGTAGTCAAATTGCCCAGTTCTCCATGTGCTGTCTCTTCTTGTGTTGCAGGTAGTTCAGATCGTTTTGTGGGTTGTTGACAGTGGTTGTTCAAAGCATATGACGGGTGACCGGTCACTACTGAGAAATTTCATTGAGAAATTTATGGGCACCGTTCGCTTTGGTAATGATAATTTTGCAGCAATCACAGGCTATGGCGATTATATACATGGCAATATCACTATTTGTCATGTATATTATGTTGAAGGTCTTGGACATAACCTCTTTAGCGTTGGACAATTTTATGATGGAGATTTAGAAGTGGCTTTTCGTTCCAATACATGTTACGTACGAAATCTGGAAGGAGATGACTTGCTCACAGGAGGACGCGATTCTAATTTGTATACTATCTCCATTTCTGACATGGCTGCTTCTTCACCCGTATGTCTCATGTCCAAAGCAACTTCTACAAAGTCATGGTTATGGCACCGAAGACTGTCACATCTTAATTTTGGTACCATAAACGATCTACCAGACTTAACTGTTGACGGTCTATCAAAGTTCAAATATGGAAAGGATCACCTTTGTTCTGCTTGTGAAAGGGGAAAAGGCAAGAAAGCTTCTCTATCCACCTAAATTGGTTCCAAGTGATCATTTCCAATTTGGAATTACTTCATATGGATTTATACGGTCCAATGAGGGTAGCTTCGATCAATGGAAAGAAGTATATTCTTGTGATAGTGGATGATTTTTCTAGATATACGTGGGTTTATTTTCTTCGCTCAAAAGATGAAACTCCAGAGATCATCAAGAAATTCATTACTCAAGCTCAATTGAATTACAAAGCCAAATTTTGTAAGATTCGTACTGACAATGGTACTGAATTCAAAAACGCAACTCTTAAAGCTCATTATGAAAAGTTAAAGTGTTGGTCACTTCCAAGTTGTAATAGTCTTAGCTGTGTTTATGTAATGATTAGAATAGTAATTTTAGTCCGGCCAAGGAACCAAGGGGAAGCAACATCATAACCATGGGCCGGCTATAGGAAGTATATAAACCCCCTCCTAGCCTTGGAGAGGGGTTGGTTGTTCCATTTTCCATATTTTCACACATAATACAATTTATCCATTCCATGTTACTTTCTCTTTAAGATTGATCCAAACCCACTTGTCTCTCTAGTTCTTGTCTTAATATCATAAAGATTACTTGGAATACCTTCATTGGTATTCAAGAGCCATGGAGTGGTGTGTTTAGTTTTTGTGTTTGTCTTGTGATTTGTGTTCAAAATCTTTATAAAGAACAAAATTTTTGATTCAAAGTTTTTTGGTGTAAAAACCTTAAAGTTTTCATTTTTATTGTTCCTATAGGGTTAGTAATACTAGTTGTACAAGATTTTTTGCAAAAAACCAATCAAAAATGTGTTTTTTTTAGTTTTGAAATTTTGGGTTTCGTAGTAGTTATAACCGAACTAGTGTGTTGTCTTTTGGAACCAAACTAGATAACCGAACGAGTTAACCGAACTAGTTGTCTTCATTTGGAACTGAACTAGAAATTCCTTTGAGGACCGAACTAGAAGACCGAACAAGAAAACCAAACTAGTCATTTGTGTTGTAACCGAACGAGAGAACCAAACCAGTTTTTGTTCTTTGTCAACCGAACGAGAGAACCGAACCAGTTTTGTTCTTTGTTAGCCGAACGAGAGAACCGAACCAGTTTTGTTCTTTGTCAACCGAACGAGAGAACCGAACAAGCTTTGGTCTTTGTCAACCGATCGAGAGAACCGAACCAGTTTTGTTCTTTGTCAACCGAACGAGAGAACCGAACAAGCTTTGGTCTTTGTCAACCGATCGAGAGAACCGAACCAGTTTTCCTTTGACAACCGAACGAGTTAGTTCTTTGAAAACTGAACCAGTAATTTTTCAAAACCAACACTTTCAAACTCAAAATATCTAAATTATACGGTTTATTTCTTTGACTTGTAAAATCCAGTGAAACGTTAATTGCTTTCCCGGTTTTGTCGAGAATTGTAAAATCCCGTGTAGTTTCATTTCAAGACTCAACAATCACATTACCAAACATAATTTCTTTCTAACACCGATCGATCAATTTGTAATCTTTTTGATACCACAATGACGACTCTTGCCGATAAGTCACTTCTTTCGGGAGGAGACAACAAACCACCAATGCTTGAAAAACACTTGTATGATTCTTGGAAGAGCCGAATGGAACTGTATATGTTGAATAGACCTCATGGAAGAATGATTCTTGCCTCTGTTGAAAAAGGACCACTCGTTTGGCCTTTAATCATTGAGGATGGAACTTCAAGGCTTAAGGAATATATTGAACTGACTCCCGCTGAAGCCATTCAAGCTGATTGTGACATCAAAGCAATAAACATCATTCTCCAAGGCCTTCCAACTGAAATCTATGCTCTTGTGAGTCAACATCGTGTTGCAAAAGATCTTTGGGAGAAGATTAAACTGCTAATGCAAGGAACGTCGTTAACAAAACAAGAACGAGAATGTAAGCTGTATGATGAATTCGATAAGTTCACTTACAAGAAAGGAGAGTCGTTACATGAGTACTACTTGAGGTTCACTCTGTTACTCAATGATATGAACATCTACAAGATGCCATTGGAGCAATTTCAAGTTAACACCAAGTTTTTAAACACTCTTCCTGATGAATGGAGCAAATTTGTTACTGATGTTAAATTGGTCAAAGACTTGCATACTACCAATGTTGATCAGCTTCATGCTTACCTGCAACAACACGAAAGACATGCAAATGAAGTTCGTTTGATGCATGAACGTAACTCCGATCCTCTTGCTTTAGTTGCATCTCACCAATTACCTCCGTCAACTTATCAATCTCATCTACACACTCTCCCGAACTCTCAACTTCAACATCATGTTTCACCATATCCGTCTTCACAGTTTGTAACACCTTATCAGACTCAACAATTCACAACCAGTCAATCAACACCTCTTTCAATCACTTATCCATCAAATGAGTACCAATCCTCAGTTCACCACAACGTTTATTCTCCACAATCATCCATCCCACAATTGGAATATGCTCCCACAACTTACCAACATCAACAATCTGAATTTTCCCAACCAGACTCCGGTCTAATTGTTCCAGTGTTCCAGAAAGGGGATGATCCAATTGATGCGATCAATCACATGATGTCATTCTTAACTGCTGTTGTCACATCCCGGTATCCTACTACCAACAATCAGCTAAGGACTTCGTCAAACCCTCGTCAACAAGCTACCATCTATGATGGAAAAGTAACTGTGCAACCTGTTCAGGGGAGACAAACTACTTATGCTGCTGGAACAACGAGAAAATACACACCTGGAGCAAGTGGAAGCAACACAGGGAAACAACGGACTGTCATCTGTTACAACTGCAAAGGGGAGGGTCATATTTCCAAGCAGTGTACTATGCCCAAGAGAAAAAGGGATGAAACGTGGTTCAATGATAAAGTGTTGCTGGTTCAAGCTCAAGCAAGTGGTCAAGTTTTAACAGAGGAAGAAATAGCATTTTTGGCAGATCCAGGACTTCCTGACACTCAAACCTCTCAGACTGTCATTACCCACAATGCTGCTTATCAAGCCGATGATCTGGATGCCTATGACTCTGATTGTGATGAACTTAACTCAGCCAAGATTGCTCTCATGGCGAATCTTTCCAGGAATGGCTCAGATGCACTCACTGAGGTACACAATCCGGATAATCTGGCCTATGATTTAATCAATCAAAGTGAGCAGATAATGACGTCTTCTGAACAGTCTAATGATGTGAATCAGACAGAAACTGAAATAACCAGTGATAGCAATATCATTCCTTATTCTCAGTATCTGAGTGAAACACAACAGGAAACTGTCCAGAATTCTAACTCTTCTGCTCAACAAGATATCCTGATATTGTCTATGTTTGACCAATTAAGTACCCAAGTGACGCATTGCACCATTATTAATAAATCTTTGACTACCAAGCTTGACAGATATAAAGAAGAGGTTAAAGATTTGAAAGAAAAGCAAAATGTTGAAAACAGTTTTTCAAATCTTCGTAAATGTTCAAGCAAATCTTCGTAAATGCTCTTCAGCCCTGATCCTTAGGAGATCGGCATCTGCTCCTTCGTCTCTTAGGCTGAAATAAGAAAGAACACCGTTAGCTCGCCCCGGGTTTTGAATCCGAGACCAAGCTCTAGCGTGAGAGTAAGTGTATGCTTGGTATGAATTTAAGTGAGAGAAACTAGAGAGAGAGTAAAGGGAAGTGTGTGTAGAACTTAACATTTCCATGTGTGTGAATAGTTCTTTATATACTACCTGGGCTTAGCTCCAAGATAAAAGTATTGCAGAAGCTAAGTTGTCTTCTAGAGGCAGCATGTCAGCTGCCAGCATGCCTTAGACTTTGTCTTGTATGTCCAAGTTGTCTTCTAGGGGCAGCATGTAAGCCGCTGGCATGCATCAGACTTTGTCCTCGGGGTTAAAGTAGTCTTCATGCTCTAGGTATTTGTCGTGAACTAGACATCTGTGATGTTCGTACATCGTACGTCAGTCGTCGTCAGTGTACTAGCTCCGACGGAGATGATGTTGCTCCTTGCCTCCTGAGGGGACTAGCTACTCCTGCCCTACTGGTCCTTGCCTCCTGGGGGGACTAGCTACTCCTGCCCTGCTGGTCCTTGCCTCCTAGGGGGACTAGCTACTCCTGCCCTGCTGGTCCTTGCCTCTTGGGGGGACTAGCTACTACTCCTTAGTTGTTGCCTCTGGACCTAAGGTGGCCTTCGTCACCCTAGCTATTCCAGCGGACCATTCTAACATGAAGTAGTATGCCTTAGGAAAATTAGGAGTTAATGGTGATTGTCTCCCCCTAAGCATCCGGAGGAGACCATACCTCATCATGTCCCCCCAGTCTAGTATCAATGTATTTTTAAGTAGTTGGTGCTAGACTTAAAAAAGAAAATACTTGTCCAATCAACCAAGCTACCCCGTCGTAGGGTGTGTCGAAAAATAAAATAAAATAATAAAAACTTTTTTTACCGCGCACGATTGAAGCGACTATGTCACTACTTCGACCTGTTGCTACGGGACTTATCGGTATGTGCCCAGACTAACTAGCCGATGTACCATGGGCTTCTTAGGCCCATCATGGCCCAATCCTTCCAAACCTAGCCTTTCCCCAAGGTATTATAAATACCACTCTTTGTTCT
>BQNB010194857.1:0-11416 GCA_026074375.1 Tanacetum coccineum
ATTAAATGAATTGAAGGCTCAGTCTCAAGAGAAATATACGATCATTAAGAAGTTGAAAGAGAGAATCAATGCTCTAAGTGGGAAAACGAAAAAGGATAAGATTAAACAGGAATTAGAGGAGATTGAAACAATTAACATTGAACTGGATCATACGGTGACAAAGATTATTGCTGAGAATGAGCATTTGAAAAAGACCTATAAGCAACTTTATGACTCGATTAAACCAGCACGTATTCGATCAAAAGAACAACGTGATGATTTAATTAATCAAGTCAATCTAAAGTCTATGGAAATTTCTGATTTAAATGCTTGTCTTCAGGAAAAAGTTTTGGTAGTTACAGCTCTCAAGAATGATTTAAGGAAACTCAAAGGAAAAGCTCTAGTTGTTAATGACGTTACAAAACACCCTAGTGATCCAGAAATGCTTAAGATTTATGTGGAACCAATAACCCCTAAATTGTTGAATAAACAGGCAGCTCACTCTGCCTATATTAAGCACACTCAGGAAGAAGCTACCGTTCTTAGGGATCTAGTTGAACATCTTCAATCAAAATATCTACTAGATCAATCCTTAGAATCTACATGTAGGTATGCTAAACTAGTTCAGGAGTTGCTTACAAACATCAGTAAAACCTGCCCTAGTGTCAACAATACTGATGAAAAATTAGTGGCTGTGACCCCAAAGAACAAGGACAAAAGAGTTAGATTCACTGAGCCCGTCACATCCTCAGGAAACACAATCACAAAAACAACCTCAACATCAAACCTAGTTTCTAACAAACCTATGTTGTCTTCTACAGGAGTAAAACCGTCTACTAGTGCTAGCGGATCACAGCCTTCAGGCAATACAAAGAAAGATAAGATTCGGCAAACACCAAGTAGTACTCAAATGAATAAAGTAGAAGCCCACCCTAGGAAAGTTAAATCTAGTTTCAAAAATAAAGATTGTGTTGTTCAACCTAAAGGAACTGCTCATGTGCAGCATTCCAAGCGTAATGCGAAAACTGAACTTAAATGTGTTAAGTGTAATGGTTGCATGCTTTCTGATAATCATGATTTGTGTGTTCTTGATTTTATCAATAATGTGAATGCTCATAAAGAATCTAAATCTGTTAACAAAAGTTCAAAGAGAAAAGTTTAGAAACCAACAGGAAAGGTGTTTTCAAATATTGGATACATCTGGAGACCTACTGGTCAAACATTCACTATAGTAGGAAATGCGTGCCCTTTAACTAGGATTACCACAACTACTGAAGTGCCCCTTAGGAAATCAACTGCTCTAGATAATGAAACATCTAAACTTGTCGTAACATTGGTTTACTCAAAGAAACCTAGAAAATCTAAAACTAATGTTTCTGTTAGCAAATCTACGGTTCTTAAATTTGTATCTGCTAACAAAAAGGAACCCAGTAAATCTTGGGGATCCAAAGTTTCTGATGTTCCATCTTCCTCTCTTGATGAATGTAGGTCGTCCAAATTGTTCTTTGGTATTTGGACTCCGGCTGATCCAAGCATATGACCGGAGATCGCTCTCAGCTCACCAATTTCGTCAATAAGTTTTTGGGTACACTCAAATTAGGAATGTTACGATATCAAGGGTTTACTACGTGGAAGGACTTGGACACAACTTATTCTTCGTTGGGCAATTTTGTGATTCGAACCTTGAAGTTGCTTTTCGTCAACACACCTGCTTCATTCGTAATTTAAAAGGTGATGATCTCTTGACTGAATCTCGAGGCAACAATCTGTTTACTCTGTCTCTTGGAGATACGATGGCGTCCTTTCCTATATGTCTCTTGTCAAAAGTCTCAAAGACTAAGTCCTGGCTATGGCACCGACGTGTGTCTCATCTGAACTTTGGTGCAATTAACCAATTAGCTAGACACAGTCTTGTTCGTGGTCTACCTAAGCTTAAATTTGAAAAGGACCATTTGTGTTCTACTTGTGCAATGGGTAAAAGCAAGAAGAAACCCGACAAACTCTATCTTTTGCACATGGATCTTTGTGGACCAATGCGTGTCGCGAGTGTTAATGGAAAGAAGTACATCCTCGTCATTGTCGATGATTACTCTCGATTCACATGGGTTAAGTTCTTAAAGTCAAAAGATGAAGCTCCAGATTTCATAATCAAGTTTCTCAAGATGATCCAACTACGGCTTCAAGTGACTGTCCGAAGAATCAGAACAGATAATGGAACTGAATTTGTTAATCAAACTTTGCGTGAATATTATGAAAAGATTGGTATCTCTCATGAAACATCTGTTGCTCGCTCTCCACAGCAAAATGGTGTCGTTGAAAGACGTAATCGTACGCTAATTGAAGCTGCCCGCACAATGTTGATTTATGCAAAAGCTATGTTATTTTTATGGGCAGAAGCAGTTGCTAGCGCATGTTACACCCAAAACCGTTCCATCATACGCCTTCATCACGGCAAAACACCATATGAGCTTTTACATGACAAACCTCCCGACCTATCATTTTTCTATGTATTTGGTGCACTCTGCTATCCGACAAATGATAGTGAGAATTTGGGTAAGTTACAACCGAAGGCTGATATTGGTATTTTCATTGGTTATGCACCCACAAAGAAAGCATTTCGAATTTACAACCGACGTAACAGACGAATCATTGAGACAATTCATGTAGATTTTGATGAGCTGACTGCAATGGCTTTTGAACACAGCAGTTCAGGACCCGCACTTCATGAAATGACTCCTGCAACAATCAGTTCAGGACTCATTCCAAACCCTCCTCCTTTAACACCGTTTGTACCACCCTCAAGAACTGATTGGGATATATTGTTTCAACCGATGTTTGATGAATTACTCACTCCTCCACTAAGTGTTGATCTCCCAGCCCCTAAAGTCATTGCTCAAATTGATGAAGTAGTTGCTCCAGTTCCCGATGTATCAACCGGATCACCTTCCTCAACAACAGTTGACCAAGATGCACCATCACCAAGTAACTCTCAAACAACACCCGAAACTCAACCTCCAGTCATTCCTAACGATGTTGAAGAAGACAATCATGATATTGATGTTGCACATATGGGTAATGATCCGTACTTTGGTATCCCAATTCCAGAAGTTCCTTCTGATCAATCTTCATCAACGGATTCTATTCATACATTTGTGCATCCCGATCACTAAATTTCTGAACACAATAGCAAATGGACTAAGGATCACCCACTTGAAAATATAATCGGTGAACTCGATAGACCAGTTTCCACAAGGCTGCAGTTACATGAGCAAGCTCTTTTCTGTTACTACGATGCTTTCCTCACTGATGTTGAAAACAAGACGTATAAAGATGCTTTGACTCAATCCTGCTGGATCGAAGCAATGCAAGAAGAGCTCAATGAGTTCGAACGCCTTGAAGTATGAGAGCTCGTACCCCAACTAGATAAAGTTATGGTTATTACTTTGAAGTAGATCTACAAAGTAAAGCTAGATGAACTGGGAGGTATTCTAAAGAACAAGGCTCGATTAGTGGCTCGTGGTTACCGTCAAGAAGAGGGAATTGATTTTGAAGAGTCTTTTGCTCTGGTTGCAAGATTAGAAGCTATAAGGATTTTTCTCGCGTTTGCCGCTCACATGAACATGGTCATCCACCAAATGGATGTCAAGACTGCGTTTCTGAATGGTAATTTGCGGGAAGAGGTTTATGTTAGCCAGATGGACGGTTTTGTAGATCCAGATAACCCCAATCACGTGTACAAACTTAAGAAAGCTCTTTATGGGTTGAAACAAGCTCCGTGCGCGTGGTATAACGTGTTGTCCTCGTTCCTGATATCCCAAGCCTTCTCCAAAGGCTTAGTGGATCCTACTTTGTTCATCCGTAAGAAAGGCAAGGAATTACTTCTGGTATAAGTATATGTCGATGATATTATCTTTGCTGCATCTACACTTGAACTTTGTGACCTATTTGCTAAAATCATGTGTTCAAAGTTTAAGATGTCAATGATGGGAAAAATCTCATTTTTCTTAGGATTATAGATTTTTCAAAATCCCAGAGGCATCTTTATTAATCAGTCAGAATATGCCCTTGAATATTTAAAGAAATACGGTTTTAATTCTTGTGACCCAGTGGATACTCTCATGGTGGAGAAATCCAAACTGGATGAGGATAAAGAAGGGAAAACCGTAGATCCATTACAATATCGTGGTATGATTGGCACCCTCCTTTATCTTACAGGCAGTAGACCTGACCTACAATTTTCTATATGCATGTATGTCGGGTATCAGGCTCGGCCTACCAAAAATCACTTACTTCGGTATCTAAGAGGAACCGTAAATCGGGGACTATGGTATCCGAAGGATTCTTCGATTTCTCTAACAGCATTTGCAGATGCAGATCATGCTGGTTGTCAAGATACAAGACGTAGCACATCTGGTAGTATGCAGTTTCTAGGAGATAAACTTGTTAGCTGGTTATCAAAAAGGCAGAAAAGCGATGCGATATCCAGTACGGAAGCTGAATATATTGCTATGTCGGAATGTTATGCTCAAATTCTTTGGATGAGATCACAGCTTACTGATTGCTAGTAAATCAACACATGTAATTATAAAATATTATATAATATGAAAATTCCCAAACTACCCTTATAGACAAAGGTAGTTAGAAAAATCACACGATAATATATAATAATACATATATTAACCGGGAAGTAAGATTCCCGGGTGGTTATTCCGTAACGATTTGTGAAATTGAGACCACGTTTGTTGTTCGGAAAATGATTTGAATTGGTTCAAATTTTGATTTGATTATATATTTCTACAAGAAAAATAAAGCAAATTACACTAAACATAATTAAATCAACTAAATTTTTACTAAAAATGCAAGCGGGAAGTCCTAAAAACGTGTCTAAATTATCAACTAAGGCAAAATTAATCCTAAAAATGAAATTTTTGAATGTAAATCTTTAAAATGATAAAATAAAGTTTTCTAAAAAGGAATTATATTTTTTTGGCTTTTTAATAATTTTTTATGAATTATAAACTAATTTAATCTATTTAAAATCCTAGAAAATAGTAAATTAATTCCTAAAAATTCTAAAAAATGATTTTCTAACTTAAAAAAAATCTAAAATATTATAAAAACTTAGAAAACTATTTTTAACTATTTTTATAATAAAAACCTATTTTATAAAACTAAATTAAAAAGTGAAAAATGGAAATAAAAATCTAAAAAGGGTAAAAATTATTTTAATGCTTATAATCCTAAAAGTATTTATTTTAAAACTAAAAACTATTTTTTTGTAATTTTAAAACTTATTTTTCTATTTTTTATTGATTTTCAAAAATTTTAAACTAAGAAAAATTATAATAATTAAACTATTAATGAGAAAAATCCAGAAAAATTGCTATAAGTGCTAAATGATGTGAGGAACAAGAGAAAAATAAAAGCAAACGCCAGCTTATCTAATAAGGTGGGAAATGACCTAAATAAGCTACAGTTTTTTTTAAAAGCTAAGAACAAAACGTGTATAAAACAAAAATGTAAAGGAAAAGGGACGGATGAGCTATTGTAGCAAGATGGTTAAGAGTGGGTGTGTGTGGGACGTTGGCGACCAAGAGGTCAGGGGTTCTAACCCTGCCCTCATCATTTTTTTATTTATTTTTTTACTTTGAAAAGGTTTTAAAACAAAGTTTTAGATAAGGTAAAAGGTAACAATTTTAATAAAAACAACTATTATTGAAAGACTTTAATTAAGCTAGAAAACAGCTGAAATGGTGACAGATACTACTTAACTAGATTTTTGGCTTTTTCAAAATTTTTGAACTCAAAAAGTTGAATTAAGCTAAACCTTATGAACAATAAGCTACTTATATATTAATCATAACCTAATAAACAACTTTAGTCTAGAAATAAGCAAAGAAATAAGCCTAAAGCTGAAGTTCCAAAAATAAGCACCTATAAGCAAACTAAGAACCAAACAGGCCCTGCAGGGACTTTGAGCTTAATATTAAGCTAGCAAATGAGAAATATAAGAAAACTTAGCTTGCAACTTTTTGAACGTTAACCTATAAGCTTCTAAGAAAAGCTTTTGAAAACTAATTTGAAACCTAAGTGCATATTGAGAAAGCTGTTAGAAAACAGCTTATATACTCCGATGGTACTGAGTTTTTGAATTTGTTTGAAAAGACAAAAATAAATTTTAGAGCTTAAAAACAGATCTTCAAATAAGCAAATTTTGAAAAATCAAGCTGAAACTTATGATTAATTACCTAAAAGCTACTTATGCTATTAAATTCAAAACCTAAAATCTACAATTATCCTCTGATTTTAGATCCTAAAAGTGACAGTTTGTGTGTTTACCTTACCAGATGCAGTTTGCACAAAGATGACCAAATCTTAAGTCCTATTCTATGCAGACCTAATGAGAATCAATCTACCACTTATTATCAACTAAAAACAAGAGCAAAACAAGCAAAATTACTACCTAAAACAGACTTGAGCTAAAATGCACTTGAAAATTAACCAAATGATCACAGATTCAAATATTAACTATCTAACTTATGAATGCTTAACCAAACCTAGTTAAACTTATAAATCCTGCACTTATAAACCAAATTGTTGGATTTAAGATGAAATTAAAGGATAAGAGGACCTCAAGCAGTACTAACATGAGTTAGTACTGCTTGTCCCAAACACCCCCTTATTTTACTTTTATCCATTTTTAGCTTATAACCTTGAGATTTTAAGATCAAAATGCATATACCAGATATCATGAAGCTTTTATAAAACCTAATAAGAAGAATAAAACTCACAAATAAGCCAGAACTATTAGTAATAAGCTAATGCTAAATTTTTTTTTCACTGATTTTAAAACAGAAACTTAAACAAACATTTAAAGTAAGCTAACAATTAAACACATAAATCATTAAACTACTAAGATGAGCTAGATTAAGCAGAATAATAATCAACTTAAACAAGCAGTAAGCAAATAAGCAGATTAAGCAAAATTCAAAAACAGTATTAAGCTATAATTATGAAAACAGAAAAATAAATGAAGTAGAACCTGAAATCCCAGCTAAACAGGGATTATTGCCCAACAGAGCTTATGTCTACAAGCTTTGGCTTATTGAAAATAAGCCAGTGAGGTCTATGGATCCTTCCAGGTTTGATCCATCATCCATATTTAAGCTGTGGTAAACTTGGGGAAGTATTTGAGTATGATTGAGCTTATTTAAGCTTTTTGAACTTAAATGAGCATATGACTAGCTTAAGTAGCTTATTAAGAGCTTATTGAAATTTTAAACCATATTGCGTTAAGTAAAACAGATTTAAGTACAAACTTAACTATGAAAAGCAACTTTTATTAATGAAAACGAGATTACAATACTTAAAAGAAAGGTTACAAGTATTTAAATGACATTAAAATTGAAAATTACATGATAAGCTAAAATTATTATCTAAATATTAACTAAAACCTCACTCCTCTTTGTGAGTGATGGATGCCTCTATTTATAGATGTAGTGAGAAGTTTCTAGGTCTTCAGGTTGTTAGACACTCCTATTCATCCTGGCCCTTCCTTTAATTTCAATCATTAGATCATAACTCTTGTCCGTTGGATCAACTTGGTGAGCACACGGATTGCCAACGTGGACCACGAAGAATCTTTGGATGAGATAACAGCTTACCGACTATGGCCTTGGATTCAATAAAATTCCAATGTACTGTGATAACAAAAGCGCTATTGCCTTAAGCTGCAACAATGTTCAACATTCCAGGTCGAAGCATATAGACATCAGATTTCACTTTATCAAGGAGCATGTTGAGAATGGTGTGATCGAACTTTACTTTGTCAATACGGAGTATCAACTGGCAGACATCTTCACTAAAGCTCTTGGCAAAGAAAGAATAGAATTTCTTATCAACAAGCTGGGAATGCGGAGTTTTACGTCGGAAACTCTGAAACAACTAGCAGATGAAGTTGATGAATAGTGGTGGTACCTATTCAAATATCTTGTATCATATGTATATATATATATTAAAAACCATAAAAACCAAAAAGATTTTTTATTTTCAGAAATTTTTTATAAAAACAAAATACAAAAATATAATATTCATAAAACCAAAGGAAAAAATTAAAAAATGAGAAAAATATAAAAAGAGGTAATAATGGAATGTCTTCTGAAAATCGATAACATTTACGGTCTTAGAAATGTCATTCAATAATGATATGAGGCTATAAATGAAGTTCAAGCAGAAGTTTAAATGTTTTCAAAACATTCCAAATGGCTTGTTATTATTTCAGATAGCAACTCGGTCATCATCTTAAAGGCAAGTATTTTAAAAAGAAAACTTAACCTCATAACGGGAATTTATTCTCGAGAATGGTCTACTTTATGACCATGCAAAGGCTTGTGATTACTTTGCATCACAACCCGTGCTTCCTATATACCATTAGTGTACGTGTCAGTGCGCTTATGAGTTAAAATAAGAGAAATCTTATTTTTATTGGTAAAAAGTTGTCTTCATAATGAATCAGTGTTTTTAGTAATCACAAAAGGATTTTAAAAGATAATTCGACCACTCAAACAATGACAACAGCTCTTTAAATAGAAAACATGTCGTTATTTAAGGGGGACAAAGCGTCATCAAATAATCTTTTAAAACGGTCTTTCAAAATAAGTCACAGAATAAACGGATAAAGTTTTTGATAATGACAGATAACAATTTCAAGGGGAGTTAATTTATATTAACTACAGGTGCTTTAGATGTCATTTGTTTAAATCTTTATGGACTTATTTGCAATTTGAGACTTAGTGAATTCAGGCCTTAAACTACAATCGATCAATATTGCCAACACATCATAGTTTGTAAAAGACTTAGGAATGTTTGGAAATAATTACATAGTTTTAAAGACCTTGAAGTTGATTCTCACAGAATAGATCTAAGATATATTGATTCTTCAAACACGTTCTCGAGTATGTGTGTGTACAAGGTTTTGCTAATTCCAGCGTGTCAAAACCAGCAAGGGGGAAGGAGTAGATGTATACTTGATAGTGTCCTTGGCCTTCTTTTGAGGTTTGCTTCTTTTATCTTTTAAGGTTAGCTTCTTTTAATTTTAGTCCTTTTTGAATTTTTTGGGTACACTATTTCAATCTCATGGTGGAAGAGACATCTCGTCATTAGTCAGTATGCATCATTTGAGTCCTCAAGGGGAAGTGTTGGGAGTATAATTATTTAAAACGTGAGAAGAATTCTGTCTGATTCAATTAATGTTTTACCCGACCGGTCAATCCCTAAGCGTATTCTTAAAAGAAGTAGGTATATATGATAGAAGAGGTACACATAGGTATGATGATTCCTTTAGATTGTCAGTATCCTGTAGGAAGAAATGACTTCTTCCGAGACTTAGTTGACTTTGGAGTTATCATTTCGACTATTTAGAGGGAATAATTGTGACATCCGAGACTTAGTTGACTTTGGTGTTTCAATTTATATCATCACTATCCTGAAGAGAGAAATGCGCTCATCCGGGACTTAATTGACTTTGGTGTTGCGGTATCAAATTCTTGAAAGGGTTAATTGTGTACTTTGGATATCTGGGATTTATACATCAAGACTGCTTGATGCGGCTTGCAAGAAAGTTCTGAATCTACTCAAGAAAGGATTGTTGGTTTAGGGGGAAGCTAAGACAACATCACCAACCACACAAGCTCAAGTTACATGTGTATCTGAATCTGTTTCATACTCGAAGTTTGATGCAAAGACTTTTGTAACTTGGAAAGAAAGTTAAAGCAATGTCGAAGAGTGCTTGGACAGAGAAAGATCAGATTGACAACTTCTTGAAAGAAAGAAGGTTAATGAGGAGCTTAGAAAAGGTCGTTGGTGGGAGATTGTACGAAGGAGACCTACGGCTGCTACAAAGGACCATATGATTTCATCATATGATGTTCTCATCATTCAGGTCAAATCTTCGTATATAATAAACATGTGAATATGTACATAAGTAGTAAAAGACTTAGGCTTATGTGGTGTTCGAGTACGATGATTTTTCAAGAATTTTTCACAAAATTCAAAATCTTTCAAAATTTCATTCTCAACACTATATCATATCCCTCATACTTTGAGGGAGAGCATTAAAATGTTCCTGATAGTTATTATGTAACATTTTGTCTCTGAACGTTTAATCAATTGATATCCAAAATATCAAGGGATTAACATTTTGGATAAGGGGAGAAAATGTGATTAAACTGAACCTAATTTGTATTAAAATGTGATCATATAAAATGGACTCAATGCACTCTAAACGTAACATGTACTACGATTAGGGTGCACATGTTAAGGGGAAGCTTTTAGTGATGATGAAAAAACTTTCAAAGTGTAAATCTTTTGATATTTATATCAAACACTTTGATTTAAATTTTCATTGATTTTGGTTTTGATTGAGATGGAATACCCAAAAGACCGACCATGTACTTAAAATTAAGGAACTATAAGGTGGTTAGGCATAGGTATTCAAATCCCATGATCCAGCCAAAACTGGAGGGAAATACCCAGGGATATCCACTAGATAGTGTAGAAGTCCTTAGGTATGATACAAAAGGAAAAAAAGTAAGAATCGAGAAAAGTGCCGACTGAGATGGAGCTAGCACTAGAATAAACCCAACAAGGTGTTAGTTATGAAGTCTCGGTAAGCGTTGAAGGGGTTGAAGAATGAAAAAGAAATGTAATGATAAAGGGTGAAAAGAAAGAAGCCCTTCATACACTTAGGCAGAAACAGGGTCAATACATAAATTGTCAGAAACACTAAGGTGTTGTCTGACATTTAAGATAGTCATAGACCCAGTGACGCTAAGTACAACCCACCTTAGCCACTCAAGTTCTCTTAACAGACTCTTGTTTCATTTCCCATGGAGATTACACACATTTCTCTCGACTTTCTCACTCTGTGTTAGTTAATATTGAAAAGGTGGCAGTCTGCTCCAGCCTCCGATCACTAAAAACAAAGTGCACTATTGAGTCTAGAGCCAAAAGAGATCATCCATAAATCTCATTAGGACACTTGTCAAATCATGCTTGCTAGGTCACATAATGTGAATAACAAGTTAACATATTAAGAGTCCTACGCGTTATCCTTGTGATTTTTCCAGAACATCCGAGTGATTTCATTCATAATGAAGATGGAAATCTTGCTTGAGTTAACATCAAACAAGCTCATGGTAGGTGACTTGTGCAATTCTATATGAATCAAACTTGTGACAACTGGAAAGAAACGATGGTGTGATTCTACAAATATGAATCAAACTTATTACAGTATATGAATTGACGATTGATGATGAACTTTTGAAATGATTAACACTCTTGATGTGTCACAAAACCACTTTAGCAAGTGACACGTCAATTGATTTTTCAAATCAATTTTTATTTCAATCGGTGAGACAGTAACTCGTTGGTTCACTCT
>BQNB010194860.1:0-11415 GCA_026074375.1 Tanacetum coccineum
CAAAAAGACTAAATTAGAACTTTTGTTAAGCCATACATGACATTAACATATAATGAATGACTTATGTTCAACAATGAAAACTTAATATTTTCTGCATACAAACTCGATTAGTATTTTCATAACCTTGAGTACACAATTAAATTTGAGTTTTCAAAGGTTAGTCAAATTCGAAGATCAAAATAAAACAAAAAGTCCAATGAAAACAATATTTGCACCTCATTTGCCTCTAATGAAAGCCCGGTTGTACCCCACTTTTCCGCCAGCTTCATCTGTTAAGAGATAAAAATGTCGAAATCAGTGAGTCGCTTCAATTTAGCGTTAATATAACAAAACGCTTTGTCATCATCGGCTAACCTGTGAAAGCAAACTTGTGAAGGCAAACTTAATATAAGGCATATACTGCATTACGTTAGGCTGCCTTTTTTGGAAAAAAAGAAACAATAAGACCTTGTGTTTGTCGAAAGACACACAGATTATGTTGTTTCTTTGTAACTATGTATGTGGGCATCAGCATAAAAGAGGCCCAGGCCTGCGAGTGTGAAGGCGACATCAAAAACCCGTAACGGCTGCGACCATGTGGCCGCCCTGCCAAGATACGGGTTTCAGTAAACTACGCCTCCCAAAACAGTAAACGCAGAAAAAATTCATCATCGCCTCAGTTACCATATTACATAACTCACTATCTAAGCCATTTGTACTCATCACAACCCCTCACAAACGGTATCACCATCGTTCTAATCGCATAAAAACTAATAAAAAGCGCAATAAGCAACGCGTATTTGCATAACATAAGCCAAATGTGGGTTGGCATCGTCCTTTTACCATTTATATGTTTTCCGAACACGTGCCACTAAAAACACGCAAATCATAGCAAGCGTAAGGAAATGAAAGGCAGCATCTACAAAGTATCAAGAAAGGGCAATGTAACCATACACGTGTGACTGGCTTGCCAAAATATAGGGCTCAGTAAACCATGGTCTGATATAATATATATGCAGCTAAATTATCTTTCGGCTTATTTTGCAGCTTATAAGCCTATTGCCATTGTCACACACCCGTCACTATCATCACACGCCACGGATAGCGGCAATGAAATTATCGGTGGCATCGAAGAAGCATAAGCCTAAAATATAAGCAAGCCCAAACCGTAAATCTTAATTTAAGCAGGAACAACACTGTCTTGCCAGAATATGGCCATAGTAAGCTATAGTCAGATAAATTATCTTTCGGCTTATTTTGCAGCTTATAAGCCTATCGCCATCGTCACACACCCGTCATTATCGTCACACGCCATGGATAGCTGCAACGAAATGATCGGTGGCATCAAAGAAGCATAAGCCCAAAGTATAAGCAGGAACAACAACAATGTCAATATCAATGTGAAAGGCTCAGATTATATATGCTAACAAAGCAAACACACTTTATCTTCCACATTCTTATGAGCTTATTTGAGCCGGCTTACATATCAACAGCCTATCAATCATCAAAATCACATATAAGTTCATATTCACCATATCCATATAACATTAAATTCAATCATTCAAATTCTGCATAAAAAGTCTGGCTACAATTTAACAGAAACCGCATACAAAAGTTTCAAGATTAATAAAAACAAAACCCCTAAATTATAACAAAACCGTAATTTAAAATTTAAATGTTTTCAATTTACCTTGTTGTTCCCACCATGAAAATCCCCAACAATACACTTCTTCAATTATGAAAAGCGACAATCGTGACACTCCCACCACCAAACCCTAATTAACAGAAACCATATGATAGAGAAAACCTACGTATTTGAGAGAGAGAAAAGAGTCGGTAGTGTGTGTTTTTTGTTTGGTGTGTGTGTCTTTTTTATGCTTTGTATCTGATGATAGTACACGTGTCTGTTTACGTGTAACTGAAACAACGAAGTAGTGAACGGGAAATAGGGTGGTGGATTAGGTCAAATCAGGTCCACCGGGTATTTCGGGTTGCATTAAACTCTCCTCAGGGGAATAATCTTCATGGTTAATAGATATGTGATTATGCTGTTTCTTTCTAACTATGTATGTGGGCATCAGCATAATAGAGGCTCAGGCCTGCGAGTGTGAAGGCGACATCAAAAACCCGTAACGGGTGCGACCATGTGGCCGCCTCGCCAAGATACGAGTTTCAGTAAACTACGCCTCCCAAAATAGTAAATGCAGAAAAAATTCATCATCGCCTCAGTTACCATATTACATAACTCACTATCTAAGCCATTTGTACTCATCACAACCCCTCACAAACGGTATCACCATCGTTCTAATCGCATAAAAACTAATAAAAAGCGAAATAAGCCACGCGTATTTGCAGAAGATAAGCCAAATGTGGGTTGGCATCGTCCTTTTACCATTTATATGTTTTCTGAACACGTGCCACTAAAAACACGCAAATCATAGCAAGTGTAAGGAAATGAAAGGCAGCATCAACAGAGTATCAAAATGTAAGCATACGCGTGTGACTGGCTTGCCAAAATATGGGGATCAGTAAACCATGGTCTGATATAATATATATGCAGCTAAATTATCTTTCGGCTTATTTTGCAGCTTATAAGCCTATTGCCATCGTCACACACCCGTCACTATCATCATACGCCACAGATAGTGGCAACGAAATGATCGGTGGCATCAAAGAAGCATAAGCCCAAAGTATAAGCAGGTTATTTTAAACAGGAACAACAACAATGTCAATATCAATGTGGAAGGCTCAGATTATAAATGCTAACAAAGCAAACTCACTTTATCTTCCACATTCTTATGAGCTTATTTGAGCCGGCTTACATATCAACAGTCTACCAATCATCAAAATCACATATAAGTTCATATCCACCATATCCATATAACATTAAATTCAATCATTCAAATTCTGCATAAAAAGTCCGGCTACAATTTAACAGAAACCGCATACAAAAGTTTCAAGGTTAACAAATCAACAAAACCCCTAAATGATAACAAAACCCTAATTCAAAAATTAAATGTTTTCAATTTACCTTGCTGTTCCCACCATGCAAATCCCCAACAATACACTTCTTCAATTACGAAAAGCGACAATCGCGACACTCCTACCACCAAACCCTAATTAACAGAAACCAAAGAAACCATATGATAGAGAAAACCTGCGTCTTTGAGAGAGAGAAAAGAGTCGGTAGTGTGTGTTTTTTGTTTGGTGTGTGTGTCTTTTTTATGCTTTGTATCTGATGATGGTACACGTGTCTGTTTACGTGTAACTGAAACAACAAAGTAATGAACAGGAAATAGGGTGGTGGATCAAGTCAAATCAGCTCCACCGGGTATTTCGGGTTGCATTAAACTCTCCTCGGGGGAATAATCTTCATGGTTAATAATAAAGGTATAATTACACTAAAAAGGTAAATTTATTGGACCAATCATGGAGGGCACTGCCCTAATGGAAACAAATACATCCCCTTGGCTTTACATACTATATGGGTTCTCATAAGAGCACAGTGCAGTGACCCTATAACATGTTATAAGTGTCAAAATTGCACCTATTACACCGTCATGCTTGTTATAATGCTCCGTTGATTCTATGTTATAAGTGCATACTTATTGGGATGACCATTGTTTTAGAATATTTCTTTTTTGTGAGTAAGTGGGTTTTTTATGGTGTGTTATAAAAATGTTATTGTGAAGGGTGTTTATAGGGGTGATAATCGGGTTGACCCGGTCGGGTTCACTTTAATTCAGGTCGGGTCAAGTTGGGTTGAGGGTAAAAAGTCCATACACGAACCCGACCTTATTTGAACTCGGGTTACTCGGGTTCGGGTCAATCGGGTTTGGGTCAACTCGGTTCGGGTCAACCCGCATTTGAGTAAAATGACTAAAACATTTATTATTTACTCTTTTAAATAGAAAATCTATAAATTTATATTAAAAAAATCTTTATTCGGGTCAATCGGGTTGACCGAACCCGAGTTATCCATAACATTTCAACTCGATACCCAACCCTATTTAAAACTCGGGTTAGTCGGGTTGACCCGAATAAGATTTTTGACCCGAGTGACCCGACCCGAATAGGCTAATTCGGGTTCGGGTCCGGTCGGGTCGACTTTTCTGACACCCCTAGGTGTTTATGTTGTATGAGTGTTATAAGGTAAAAACTGACGTGACATTACCTATAATAATTCTAGGGTGGCAACTGCACACACTAAATACAAGAAAACCAAAATGCTATTTGAGCAAATGGCTCTCTAAAACTTTGGTTAGTTAGAGATATCACTCTCTTGAAAGGATGATTAGCTTGTCTTTTACTTAAAGTCAAGTGTCAAATGCATATGAGTGTCATCTACGTTTGTCTTCTAAAGCAAATAACGGTCATAGCTCACTTCAAAATTTGTATGACTATATACTCAAGGCTTTTGGTTTAGTGATATTTGAGTGACCTATCAACATATAGATTATGAGTTCAATTTTCTTTAGAAACATTGTGAAGTACTAAGTTTAGGATAGGTGATATTTCTAAATATATCTAGTTTTAATACTCTTATTGTGATATTAAGATATAGTCAAAAATAACCATTTGTCATAAACCGATAAAAATATGCGTATTTACAGCTTGTGAGAAATCTCGGTGCAATTTGCTATATACACGTTATACGGCTATTTTGGTGCGTATAAAATTCCTATAAAAGTATGCTGCATCGCATGTATATGTTATAAGTCCACTGTCAATAGTATAAGGAGCCTTGTGCGTTTTTTTCTTTCTTTCTTAATGTAAATTAAATAAAATGGTAGGTATCGTATACCTATAACTTGGGTTATAACGAGTAGTGTGTTTTTCAGCTTTTGTATTATATGAATATTATTGGTTAAAAGTTGTGTAAGCTATTATATATAAAGATTGGGTCCTTCTCATTAAATTGGAGGCTTCAAGAGAAATACCTCATCATTTTATATTGGGCTAATCACTTAAAAAGTCATCTAACTTGACATTTTTTGTCTTTGTGTGTAGTCATCTTTTTTTATTCTCATTTTGTCATCAAACTTTCAAAAGTCGATCATTGTGTGTGTTTGTGACCATTTTACCCTTATTTTTTTTAAATTTCGAAGGGTAAAATGGTTATTTTACATGAAAAAATAGCCACAAAATACACACAATGATCGATTTTTGAAAGTTTGATGACATAATGAGAATAAAAAAAGATAGCTACACACAACGACAAAAATTGTCAAGTTAGATAACTTTTTAACTCATTAGCCCTTCTATATTTGTACCCAAAAACCTGTATGTGTTAAATCCGCCTGCTTTAATATCAAGAGTCTATGAAGAGTTGGGAGTTACGAGTATACAAACCACCATCATCAGTGCAACAACAAAGTCTTCCACTGCCTCGATTTAAATCTACTACCATCACCACTCCACCATGTAAACCCTCACCATTGAAGCCCTGACCACCGAATCGAGACAAACCACCAACGTGATCTGCACCACCTAAAACCTCACATCACCGAGTATGCATTATCTTATTGTACTGTTTACTTTTGGATCGAAACCTTAATCATTATTGTGTTCTTCAATCTCCTTACTCAACTGGTGAGTTCATATGTATTTTTTTAGTTAAAAAACATATAGATGATGTTTGTTTGTCTTTTTAATTATTTATGATTAATATTGGATGCTTAATTAATAGTGGTGGATATGCAATCATAAAAATTATGGAGGATAAGTTGTCGGCTACTGAGCATACAAATGCTTATCTCCAAAACATTATTAATCAGGTAATAGCCTATCAAAGATATGTGTTTTGATATTAAAGATATTGGATTTAGGATTTTTATTTTTTTTGGTAATTGAGTTACGGGTTTATGCTTTTGTGCTTTATTGATGATTTAAGTGTGTTTGTTGGTCAGTTTGACAGGAAAAAAATTAGGTTAGAAATATTGTTGCTTATGGTATTATTTTCAAGTACATGGGGTATTTGGCCGAGTTGGAGATGAAAAGAAAGGAGGTAACAATATTGTGTTTTTCATTTTAGAGGGCAACTAATAGTTACAATATACGACCTTGATAAGAGAGAACCAATTTATAGGGTGTCAATTCTTTGTTTTTCCATTTTAAATTTGATATGCTTTGTTAGTTCTAATGTTACAAGACCAAGAAAGGGTATAATGCAGATAAGAAGAAAGAGTATGAGGTAAGGCTTAACCAATATTGTTGTATTTAGCTAATGTATTAGCCGTTTTTCCCGTCCAAACCGAACCTCAAAAAGGCTCTTCCAAACAGTCCATTTTAGTCGGACCCTGTCCAAACAACCCTTATAACTTTTCAGAAAAGTTCTGTCCAAACACGGCTTCTATCAAAACCGCTTGAGGTAATTCATTTTTACTTTTATCACTTCATTTTGGAATATGATTAGATTTAAATTACGAATATTATTTGCTTAAATTCTAGATTATGTTATTTTCTTTCCATATTCTTGCTCAAATAAACACTATTTTACCTGAACCCCAATCTGGTCTGGGAGCACTTCCGTTGAATCCCCAATCAGTTGCAGAGGTTCAGATTGAAAAAATTCCTGATTAGTTGACGACATTTCGGGTTTGTTTAGAACACATTGCTGAATCATAAAAATTGCAAAGTGTTTTAAGGAAATTTAGCTAAAACTCTTATACTTATATGGCAAAGAATCAAAGTTTTTGTAGGGCTTAGTGTTCTAACTCATTGTACTCTTCATTACTCGAAATTTTATAGGGCTTTTACGGTGCGGAAAGAGTTGCAGACTACAATGGATTAACTATCTAAGAGGAGACTTGAAGAGACGAAATATCACTACATAGTCAGAAGAAATTATCGTCAAGTTACACGCATCCAAAGGAAACAGGTTTCCTCACCACTTATTCCTTACATAAGTATAATTTTGACTTTATTAGGTTTCTTATATAATTTTCTATTTTTTATAGTTTAGATTCCATATAACTGTTATTAGTAAAAGAAACTTATCAAAATGTTTAATTAGTAACTGTAATTAATGTAATTATATTCCACAGAAGAATACAAAAAATCCAATACCAAACTATTTAATACAAAAACTACAATGAATCATAGCAGCAATGAGACACCATATCAGCAAGGATGAATACAAAAACAAATATCAGCATAAGGTGAGCTTACTACACTGAAACCATAAAAATAGTATACCACAAAGTAGTCAAAAAAGATTGCACTAGGGTAGATTAGCAGAATATATTTCATGACATTCCACAATTCTGCACATAACATATAAGTTCAAGGTATATCCGACACCAAGAATAGGAAACCAGATGACAGTTTACTAACATAGATCAATTGTACATTCAAAATATAAGATTAAAAGTACTACCCTTTACATTTTAACCATTGAAAGAGGGGATAAGAGTTTGTGATTTCCATTGTCAAACTTAGTGTTAGGTTCATAAAAAGTGTCGATTATGTGGTTTAGTTATATTTAGTTAATAGTCTTTATTTTGTTTAGTATAAAGTAGCTTGTAATAAGGTATATTATGCTAAAAGAAAGAAATAGCATAATTAACAAAGATTAGGGACTAACAGTGCAAAATAAAGGAAGAGAAGACTCCTTCCTTCTCCTATAAATACCCTTCTAATCATCATTAGAGGGTGATGGTTTTGTAATAAACATTTTCCCTTTTCCCTCAATTTATAACATTTGAAATTTGAATACTTTCCCTCCACTACTATTCTCTCTAAGCTTTCATGATTGATAATGTATGATTCAAGATAAATAAGACCTAACAAGTGGTATCAGAGCCATTAGAGAATACGAGTGAGTCGATTTATGTGTTTTTTCCACGCCCGAGAACCTCGTGATGACACTCGGTGAATTCAGTTGAGGTGTTTGAGCTTTCGAGTTAAGTTTTGGCAGTAATTTCGAGTATTTGGGCGTTATCGAGTGTGGTGTTTGCATTTTCAGTAGTTTTCTACAGTTCTCGGAAGCGTTTCTGCATTCTTGGAAATTGTTTTTATACTCTCAGATCATTTTTCTTGAAGTTTTGGGAGTTTCAGTAGCACTTGTAGTCTTATCTCGACAGAAATAAGATTAGGAGGATATTGTTAAACTTGGTTCTATCGAGTTTTATAGCCTTTCACACTTTTTCGGTTCTATCGAAAAGTGTGAATAAGGAATTAGTGCTTTTAAATCCCGGAAATAAGATTACTAAGTGTTAAAATACATCAAGATCACGGTTTTATCATGAATTAGGATTTTGAAAAACAAATTTGTCAATTTCTAAAAACTCAAAAATCAAATTTGGTTTTATCGAATTTGATGTTTTAAGTGTTTTGGATTATCCAGTAATCATAAATTTTGGTTTTATCGAGTTGATGGTTATTGATAATCCATAATCTTTGAATTTTACAAAACCCGGTTCTATCGAGTTTGAAGTAAGAGTGTTTCCGAGTTTAATAAGATGTAAGAGTACCGAGTTTGTTAGTATTTTTTCCGAGTTTAGTTCTGTTCGAGAAGTGTACCGAGTTTCATACTACGTGATATTCGAGAACAGTGTTGTCCAAGTTTTACAAGTGTTCGAGAAGTGTACCGAGTTTGGAAATCTTTTCACAAATATCACTCATTTTCGTCTACAAAGATCCAATCTTTGAATCATAAGAAATGTCAACATCCAAAACATATCAACAATCTCTTGCTGATGCCGGTTCTGAGACTAGGCCTCCCATGCTTGAAAGGGGTAGTTATATACCGTGGGCAAGTAGATTTAGACGATACATAAATCAAAAAAGGGAAAATCGAAAGTGGCTTAACAAAGCACATGATGAAGGTCCCTATCAGTTTGAGATGTTCATTCCTAACAACTCCATAGTTCCAAAATTGCAAACAGCTAAGGATTTACAAGGAGATGCGTTATTGCATTATGATGCTGAGATGGAGCTCATGAATTCGATTCTTCTTTCTATCCCAAATGACATTTATAATTCTGTGGATGCTTGCACTTCGGCTAAGGACATGTGGAAAAGAGTTGAACGTCTTATGAGGGGAACTATACAAAACAAAGTTGATAGAGAAACTCGTTTTACAAACGAATTTGATCAGTTTGTTGCTGAACCAGGGGAAGCACTTGTTTCAGTTTACAATCGTTTTGCTCAGTTAATGAACGATTTGGAAAGAAATGACATGCATTTTCCAATTGTTACAATTAACATAAAGTTTTTGAATAGCTTGCATCCGGAATGGTTGAAATATGTTACCCAAGTTCGTCTTGCTAAACGTTTGACAGTGGATACGTTTGATGATCTTTTTGATTACCTTCAGCAATTCGAGAAACTGGTTAATGTCTCAAGAGCAAAGAAGTTAGAAAAATCTCATGATCCTTTGGCTCTCGTAGCACATACGGGTTCATCTTCCAGAAACACATCGTCTTATTATGTGACACATCCCACGTCTGTGGTTGATTATGAAGATGAATACCAGCAAGATGATGTTCACACCCATTCTGAATATCCTCTAACATCTGCAATGTTGTTCTTGAGGCCGATAAACGAGCAAAACATTTTAGTCAACAAGCCCAGTCTCAATTTGTTCGTGATCGAGATATTATTTGAGATCTAGAAAAACAACGAGATAAATTAGATTTCGTTGTCAAAGATTACAAACAGCAAAATGAGGATCTTCAAAAGACTCATTCAATTTTAAAAAGACAAATGAGTGCAAATGAGGATAAATATCATGACACTGTTCTAGATCTTGAGGCCAAACTGAAAAAGAATGTTGATCTAATTTTGAAACTTGACAATTCCTTACAAGGAATGTTTATGCTTGGACCAAAGCCATTGTCTGTGTATGATCAGCAATTAAAACATGGTTTGGGGGTACCCGAATCCTTATATACTCAAGCAAGCAATTTCACAATGTCCAAAGTTATATCTTGCCTCTAGTTTAGGTAATTCATAGATTTCTTTGAATGTTAGAGATATTGAGGATACTCTTGATGATGCTTCCAAAAGTCAACAAAAAGTGTACAAAAAACTGAATGATCCAATTATTGTTGCCAATAAACAAAATTGTTGGACAATTGATTATGCACAAATAAATGCTCTCTATAAAGACTTTGTTCCTAAAAAAGAACTTTCTGCTGAGCAAAAATATTTTCCATCTTCTTTTATTCCTTCTGACAAGAATTCAAATGCAACTCCTTCCATCTCGGTATCAATGCCGAGTGAGTCACCTTTGATCATTGAGTTAGATAAGATAAAAAATTGTTTTCAAATGTTGTCTGAATTAATTCAAAAGAACTGTAAACGAGTAAGCATTTTTTATACGTCACCTGAAGAAATACAACTCAATGATTTTTGTCAAGATCAACTCAAACCAATTGTCAACGAGTTGCAGTTCTATTTTGAATTCTTTAAGACACTATTTCAAAGGGATATAAAAGAGATGAAAGATGTTTTTGAGTCTACAGAAAGTAAACTTTATGAACTAGCAAGAATAAAAATTCTTGAAAAAGATGTTCAAAGGTGTAAAAAGCAAAGTGTTGATTTTGAATTAAAGTTACAACATGAAAAAGAAAAACATAAATGGGATTCAAGTTTTCAGAACAAAAACACAAATCCTCTTGATTATTCTTGGATTTCAAAAATGGAGAAACTTAAAGATGAGAACGTGTCTTTGGATTTTACGGTGCAATCTTTGATAAAAGAACGTGACAATGTCAAATTAGAATATCAAAAGCTTTTTAATTCAATAAAAAAGACACGGTCTCAAACTCAAACGGAAATGGATGAATTAATTGCTCATGTCTCTGAGAAAACATATGCATATGGTGCTATTCGTGCTGAGAATCAAAATCTTTTGATTACCATATCTGAGTTAAAAACTAGACTGGCAAATGTTGAAAAAGGTAAGTCTGTAAATACTAAGTTTGACAAGACAAATGGTTCTCAACCTCTTCTTTGTGTCACACCATTACACAAACATGTTATTCAAAAGAAAACGAATGTTCAAAAATCAAAAGAAAACCATGTCATGTCAAAACCAGTCACTTTACAGACTTCACCTACCAAACAAAGAGGGGTAAATTCAAACAAAAATGAATCACAAACAAGCGAGGCTAAGCATGATTTATCTTCTACAGGAATGAATGCGGCATCTAGTGTTAGAAGATCAATGAATAGAGATTCACATGTCAAGGATAGTGTCTTAGCTAACTCTAAGAAGCCAACAAAGAAAGTAGCAGTTTATGTTAGAAAAAATAAGCAAACAGACATCTAAAACTGTTATCTCATACAAAGAGAATGTAATTGATATTGATGTTGCAAACGCTCCTAAAACGAAAACTTTGTTATGTGTTTCTTGTATGTAAAATGTGCTTATTCCATGTCATGATAATTGTTTTGCAAATTATAAATTGAATGTGCGTTCGAATGTTC
>BQNB010194861.1:0-11415 GCA_026074375.1 Tanacetum coccineum
TCAACAACAAAGAAGATCACCCAACGCCATAGCAAAACTGAAATGCCTATCTCAAGCACCCATTCCACCATCAACAACAACGACGTCCACCAGTCATCCCGCAGCGGAGCGCGGGCCGACCATCTCGTTAAAGATATTAAGAAAGGTAAATTAGACAATCAACTTTATTTTTTCTCATATACATGCTTTATAAGTAGTAAAGATAAGTTTCATATTTTCTATATGTATATTTGATTTTTCATGTTTTACATTTTGTATGTACATGACTAGTCGATCTACTTTCAATTATGTATATAGCACATCTAAACTGTATCAATGTCGGTTTAAAATACACCTTTAAACACGTACCACAAGTAGAAGGTAATTTCATATAATGCTCGAATATATACTTCCGTAGATTCTTGTATAAATTTGACCAAAACGTCAATAAATAATTGACGCAAAGGTTGTTTCCATGGTATTCTAAACGAGCTAACATAGAGGTTCAAGTTGCAAAATTGACTTGGCAGAACGTTAGCATTCTATTGTGAGTCAATAGTGTCATTTTATGTTAATGCCTACATGTTATCGAAACCTACTTCCAGGCTGTTTCCTAAAGTAGCCGTTTAGTCTGTTGATAAACTAATAAAATAAACAACCAAGCTAATTGAGGGTTCAATTAAGAGCAAGTTCCTTGCAGTTTCTTATATCGATCATGTATAAAAAGGATGCAAGTATGCATTTAGAATCAAAGCCATTCTATCATTTTTGAAAATTATTACACCAAGCCTTCTTTCTAGTTACAATGTAACAAAAGCAAATATGCAACAATTCTTACAAGTTAAATGTGATGCTAGTAATCTTAAAAGGGTCTCGGGAGCTACTAATCTTGATGAACATGGTGCCAGAATTTGGAGAGTTGCCAAGGCTATGGTTCATGCTTCGGTGAAAAGCAGACTTCGAAGCCATTTACAAGTTAAATGGTGTTGAGGGCTTTTTGATCACATAGAAGGTCGTTGTGGTTATGGTTGTGTAATACGCATTGTAGATCTGTTTGTGAAACAATTGGTTCAACCACTGTTATATTCACCGATAAAACAATTACATTGTGGACTTTGAGAAACTGAAACGAAGTTGTACCATCTCAAGACGAAGAATAGTGCAAGTTCGTTTTAGTTTCTCCATGTCCACAACGTAACTGTTTTATCGGTGTATATAACAGTGACTGAACCCATTGTTTCACAAGCAGATCTACAACTCGTTTTATGCAGCCATATTACAAATTAAATGAAGCTTAGTGATGGTTTTGAATCTATGGCTATAATTGATAATAATTTATTAATGATTTATGTAACAGTAATAGTTCGATGACCCCTCACGCAATATATTAGAGAATGTCATCATGTCTTTATTTGCGGCAAATATAATGATTATATATGTGTTTTACCATGTCAGCAACATGACACAAACCTATGTTTTAGTTTCTTTTTGTGCAGTTAATCACTCTACTCGTTTGGGTCATCTTATAACCGGCAATTCTAGTACTTTCATGAAAGTTTTTGCATCATATACTAATTATCTTTGATATGATTGGATTGCCATGGCAGTCAATGTTTACATATAAACAAAAGAGAGAACTCATGACATAGCTATTACTGTACGTTGCATGAATACGTGTTGTAAAATATAGGTGAAACAACGTCCACGAAAGAAGCGCATCTTAGGCTTTGTTTGTTTTTTCCAAATAACTTCTTCTAACATTTTTTCACCACTTATGTTTGCAGTCTCTCAGACGTTTTTTGTTTGTTTTTTTGCAGAGATAAGTGGTAAAAATCACTTCCAACCTCTTCAAAAATCCAGACAAAATATTTCACTTCTTACCCCTTCTTCTCACTTCTTTCTACAATAATTAAATAATTTATACTTTTTCTGGGTTTATATGTTTTCAACCGTCTTTATTCTTTTTTGTACGTTTTTTACTATACAGTTTCCAACCATTTTTAATCCGTTTTGTATGATTTTTACGTTTTCTCTGTTTTTCTACTATATATAATATTTTTTTACGTTTTCACTAGTTTTTTTACGTTTTCGTCAGTTTTTTTACGTTTTCGTCTGTTTTTTTACGTTTTTGTCAGCTATTTTATGTTTTCGTCAGTATTTTTACGTTTTCGTCAGTATTTTTACGTTTTCGTCAGTTATTTTACGTTTCGTCTGTTTTTTACGTTTTCGTCTGTTTTTTACGTTTTCGTCAGTTATTTTACGTTTTCGTCAGTTTTTTTACGTTTTCATCAGTTTTTTACGTTTTCGTTTGTTTTTTCCGTTTTCGTCAATTGTTTTACGTTTTCGTCAGCTTTTTTTATGTTTTCGTCTGTTTTTTTACGTTTTCGTCCGTTTTTTACGTTTTCATTAGTTTTTTACGTTATCGCCAGTTTTTTATGTTATCGTCTGTTTTCTTACGTTTTCGTCAGGTTTTTTTTAATGTTTTTTACGTTTTTGTCTTTTTTTACATTTCGTCCGTTTTTTACGTTTCGTCCATTTTTTTACGTTCTCGTCTACCTTTTTACGTTTTCGTCTGTATTTTTACGTCGTTGTCAGTTATTTTACGTTTTCGTCTGGTTTTTTACGTTTTCCTCCGTTATTTTACTTTTTCCTCTGTTTTTTAACGTTATTGCCTATTTTTACGTCTTCGTCTGTTTTTTTTATGTTTTCGTATGTTTTTTTATGTTTTCGTATGTTTTTTTATGTTTTCGTACGTTTTTCTACGTTTTCGGCCTTCTTTTTACGTTTGCATCCGTCTTTTTACGTTTTCCACCATTTTATTATGTTTTTGCACGTTTTTTTGGTTTTTCTCTGTTTTTTCAAGTTTTTGTCTGTAAAAGTACGACAACGTAAAAAACAGACGAAAACGTAAAAAAAAGACGAAAACTTAAAATAACTGACGAAACGTAAAAAATGACAAAAAAGTTAAAAAAACTGAACATAAACGTATAAAAAACTAACGAAAATCGTAAAAAAATAAACTGACGGAAACGTTAAAAAAAAACTGACGAACACGTAAAAAAAACTGACGGAAAACGTAAAAAAATGACAACAACGTTAAAAAAACTGACCAAAACGTAAAAACTGGAAGGAAACGCTAATAAAACTGACTCCAAAAAGTAAAAAAACTGACAAACGTAAAAAACAGACGAAAGTGTTAAAAATTAGACGAAAACATAAAAAACCGACCAAAGTAGGAAAATCAAAAAAAAACTGACGCAACGTAAAAAAAATGACGAAAACATTAAAAAAAAACTAAAGATAAACGTAAAAAAAAACTGACAAATATAGTAAAATAACTGAACGGGGGAAAAAAAAAAACGTAAAAAACTGGCAATAAACGTAAAAAAACTGACGAAAACGTAAAAAAAATTGACGAAAACGTAAAAAAACTGACGAAAATGTATAAAAATAACGAGAACGTAAAAAAAAACAGACGAAAATAAAATAATGAGAAACGTTAAAAAAACTGACGCAAACGTAAAAAAACTGACGCAATCGTAAAAAAACTGACGTAAACGTAAAAAAACTAAAGGAAACGTAAAATAAAACTGACAAAAACGTAAAATAACTGACGAAAACGTAAAAAAACAGACGAAAACGTAAAAAACTGACGAAAACGTAAAAATACTGACGAAAACGTATAAAACTGATGAAAACGTAAAATAACTGATGAAAACGTAAAATAACTGACTAAAACGTAAAAAAACAGACGAAAACATAAAAAACACTAGTAAAAAGATAAAGAAACAAAAATGAAAGAAGTACTTCTAGAGAAAAAAAAACAAATGGTCTTCTTCTTTGCAGATGAAGAGCTTAGATGCACCTCTTCTTCTGCAGACATGGTTTGTAGATGAACAGGTAAAACCTCTGAAAAAACAAACGAAACCTTAGTTTTTTACAGTCTGTAAAGCTTGCACAGTTACATCATGGAGTATTTAACTGTGACACGTGTCACATGTGGTTCTTATAATAAGTGCAAATCATGACAACAGTGAAAAGTTAAAGTTAATTAAAAGTAAAATATTTTGTATAACCTGATGTTCTTCCTAAAAGTAGTACGGGCTACGGAATACTATCTTTACTTTTAAATAAGGCTGCATTTAGTGGAAGCCATTCCTTATCCGTGAGGGACCATTGTTGGGAAGAAAGGTCACGCGTGAGCAAGAATAAAAGAACCATTGTCGGGAAGAAAGGTCACGCGTGAGCAAGTACAAAAGAAGGACGAAAGGTGATCGAGCTCACCACTCAGTTACCTTGTGTTTGTGAGGTTCAAGGGATGTTTTTATTATTAATGATTTGATTTGGTATTGTGTGTGAGGTATTTTGTATAGTATGCGAATATTCTAATGAAAATTAAAGGGCTTGGTGACTATTGTGGCTGAAAAGTAAGAAGAATTGAAAGGAAGTGAATGGTGATGTGCTGCTGAGATGACGTTGAGGTAGAATGTGAGAAAAAATGACCACTAAAACTAGTTTAAGGATAACATTGTTAACATTATATTTTTTCTTGTATTTGTACCTCATAAATTTTGGGTGTTATCTTCAAGTTCTTTAGAGACAAGAAGTCTCACCACCTACTGAAGCGAAGCATTATTTAGTAAGTGAATTACTGACCAAAAGAAAAAGAAGATGATGAAGTCATTGAGATACTTATAAACATATTTAAGTACCCATGAATGCTTAAGTGAGAACTTTCTTAAGAAGGTAGACAGAAAAACGTTCATCAAAAAAGTCAATAAAAAGTACAGGAGTTAGTATAAAGAGAGGAACACTTACTAACATTATTTCCTTAAATGATATTAGACACAAAACAATAATAGAAACATATAATGTAGTTAGGTAAGAGTTTACTTTATACTTAAAATGCTCGACAGGTCCCTAATACCCCACGGTTAACCACCTTGAACTTATCCAATAAAAGATAACGCTGTAATGAGTAATTGCGATCTTTTGTATTTATTGTGAGACACATCTAAAAACATTTACTACTTTATAAAATTAAGTCCCTCATTTATATTATGAGGTTAGCATAATTATTACTTAAACATTAATTTTGGTTTATATTTAAGTTAGCGAGGAGATCAACAAAAAATGTTCATTCAACTTAGATTGTTATTTTGCAATCAATCTTAGTAAATTCTTAAATTCATTTCGAATAAAAATTTAGACGTTCAAAAATTTATTGTGTAAATCTTTTTAACTAGCTTGTCACTTTAAACTTGTTTTGATACCTCGCCTATCATGGAAACTGGTTAGATAACTTTAAGTTATTTTTTGTAACTAATAAGAAGGGAACAACAAATGGAATAAAAATTCATAAATTGTTCAAAAGTTTGTAAAATTAATATCCTACCATGACAAGTGAAATACATCAACTTCTAGATTCAAATGTGTTGGGTAGTTCAATGCCATTCAGTCTCTCAATAGATTTGAAGATAAAGTGACCTAAGCTAAGATAGTCTCGCCGGAAGATAGTTCACTACATAACTCCTTCAGAGTTCTTTGAAGACCGAATATGTCTTCCCTTCAGCAGTTGTAGTGGTTCAACAACTAAAGTACAAGATCCAAATAAAGAGTTTCAGTTCAATGTGGATGGCAATGTCACGTTGAACGATGTCGATCTCTTCTAAAAAGCTCTGAACAAGAGTTTTGCTTCTAGAATTTACAATGTGAGAAAACTTTGCTTTAATTCAATAGGAATAAAGCAAATTTCCTTCCGAGTGACTTCTTTCAAAGTTGGTAAAGAAGTACAAATAGTGTAATCAACTACTCCTTAAAAGGAGACTTTCTCATTACATAGTATGATAACATTAAATGATATCACAGCCACCTATTTGATGCTTGACACGTGTAACGGAGAACCCCTTGCAAACCCTAATTCTTAGCTTATATAAAGAATATTGTAAAATAGTAAATGTTATCTCTTGCTATCAATGATATAAATATTCAAGAGCATTTACTCCTCGAATCAAACTTAGGCCACTAAACCTTTCGCTTCAGTATAGGGTAAAGTTTGTACTTAAACACAACTTGGGTTCGTGTTTAAGTTGGACAAGATATCACCTCAAATTGTCATTCAACTGACTTACTATTCCGCAATTAAATCATATCATAGATTCTTTTGATTCATTCTAATAAGAATTTATAGTTGAAAAGTAATATGGTTTTCTTAGAACGTGAAGGACATGAAGAAGCCTAGTCAAACTTCTCGAGGTGTTCCGGTTGGCCCGAAAGTGGGTTTTAAACCTCATAAAGAATATAGACCTGTTTCTAAAAAGCCTACTACTAGCTCTAGCAGTAATAAGAAGAAAGGTGTGAAACTTACTAATGAGGTTAGTAATTCAAATCCATTTGAAGTTCTTAATTTGGTTGATAATGATGTAGAGTTAGGTACCAATTGGGGGACTACAAATTTGGTTAATAACAGGGCTAATTCAAGTGGATCCTCGTTTATGAATGTCGAAAATAGTAGTACTAGTACTACTCATGTTATTGATAAAAATCGGGAAGTTTGAAGATTCACTTATTGATGGGCAAGCTATTCTTGTGGATAAAGCTGGTAATCATTTGAAAAAGGTAGAGTATCCTGGTGATTATGATAGTGAAGATGAGGTTGCATTAATTGATAATGATAGGACACATTCTATGGCTTCAGAAAAGGTAGGCTTTGGCACTCAAAGTTTGCTGGAACAATGGAGGGATTCTTATGATAATGGTGACTATGATGAAGACCCATACGATGATGATATGTATGAAGGCCAGGATCTTCCTCTAGAGATTCAAGCTATATGCGATAATCGGGATATCCGAGTTCGAGGTCGAAAGAAGAAATAGATTTATGTTTCTTTTGTCTAGTCATTTGTGTACCTTCCTTTAAGGAAGTAGTTTTGCCCATGTAACCGGCGGAGATGTGGGACTCTTCCTCATCCTTTGTACTTAAATGTTTTTTGGCGTAATAAAATTTACCGGGGTAACCCTTTACCCAAAAAATAATATGGTTTTCTTAGTTTTATCAAGTATATATATTGTTATATTAGTAGATAAAACTAAACACTTTGTTGCCATGGAATATGATTTAACTTAACCTAATAAGTTAATATATCATTCAATGGGACCAACAAAAGGGTAGTGGTTATGTCTTCACTGCTCTCAAACTAGAAGTTACACATTTACGAAATGGAAGAAAATATTTTTGTGTCATATTGCTGGTATGAAATCATACCTCATTAAATGTCTTAATGATGGTCCTTATGTTCTTAAAACTACAACAAAACTTCTAAATCCTGAAGCCAAATAGACAAATGATGAGAGAAGGGTCGCCCAAGACTGACTCCTCAAAAGCGTTATCATATCATGCCCTCCAGGTGATGTGATGGAATGAGTCATTGGATGTTCAACCTTCTAAACAAGCTTGAAAAGGCTTAATTTTAAACTCTAAGAAACCTAAAGAAGTAAAAGAAAATAAGGTCATGTTGCTTATAACACTTTAAAACACCTTGAAAATGAAAGTATTTCTTAGCCGTTTACCTGATACAAAGTTAGTTACGATAGACTAAAGCGAAAATTTGCCTTGTGATAGACCAATGTATAATGTGGAAAACGTAGGTGGGTGAACGTTTTCGTTTAAAATCTAAAAACTTTCTATCAAATACCCGATAAAAGTTGACATAATATGAAAAATACCAAATATAGCTTATGACCATATGAATAATGAAAGCATAGAATAAGCAAGTAATCACAGCACAATCACAATCAACAATACACGGATAAGCGTAAAGTAAATAGAAAGCGATATGTATAATAGAGAGAAAACTTGACACGATAATTTATAGTGGTTTGGTCACGGAGCTCCTCTCCGCCCTACTCTACTTCCCGAGTACCCAACTCGAGAGTTACTTCACTAGATCAACAAACTCCCTTTTTGGCAGAGAAAACCTTACACAACGTCGCTTACACTTTATCCGATACAAAGCTAAATACCGAGTCCTAGATCAAGGTAGAACCAAACCCATCGTCGCTTACCCTTTATCCGGTACAAAGCTATATACCAAGTTCTTACACACCGGGTAGAACCAACCTAAACACGTTATGTTTTATGGCCCAACATAACAAACCTTGTGTTTTATGGCACAAACATAAAACCATCTAATACAAAGTGATGACAATAGTGAATGCAATAAAGATCCAAGACATATGTTTCAATTGGATATGAATGCCTAATCCAGATGAACTTCTATTGATTGGAAGCCTTCAAATGGATGATGATGATGATGAGATCTTTAATCTTGTAGATCTACATATGTATATGCTTTGTGGTAGATGGAAATGGCAAGATCTCTAAGGCTTGCTTTGATGGATGAACTTGTAAGTATGCTTACAACAAAATGAGTGTTAGAGCATTATGATCATATGCAAATGAGAGTGTTTCCTACTGATCTAGATGATGGAAAAATGCAAAGAGAATGTGTGTGAAAAGTGTGTATAAATGGTGAGAAATGGCGTGGTATTTATAGGCAAAAATCTGCACTGTAGCCCGATTCCGCCGGTTCCTTTTGTAGAAGGGAACCGGCCAGTACACTGAATAGAACTGGCACACAGTTTTGTAAATCCGGATTTTGTGATAAAAAATCTTACATAATTTAATAAGATCTCCAAATATTTTGTCAAGATTTGGAAAGATACTTGAAGATATCAAAGTGATGTCATGCATGAGGTAAGTAATATTTTCTTTTTATTTACATAAAATTGAAAGTAAACTTGTATATGTAAAAATAAAAAGTCTAGCTGAGTACTTGACAAAATAAAGTTTACTTGTCTAAATAAAATATATATTTAGATGTAAACTTTAGTGTAAAAATAAAAGTGATGCATTTGTATAAAAATACTTGTGAATACCAAATGTGAAATGAGGTTTGATCATAATGCAACATAACAAACATGTACGAACATGTGTTGTAACATACGAGGAGTCGAGACATGGGGAGATGTTGATGTATGTTGAGACAAAATACGATTACGAGTAACTTGTACATTTTATGTTATGCATTACAAGTTACGTGTTTGTCATCAACAAAACAAACGAGACTGTGTAGATTAAATATCATAATATTTGCACTAACAATCTCTCCCTTTTTGATGATAACAAACAAACGTGTAAACGTAATATTTCATAAAATGTAAAGTTACTTGTATCCGCGTACTATCTTTACATTACCTTCTCCGTTTACACTCTTCTCCCCCTTTTGTCGAAACAAAAAGGGTGTGTCCTTGGAGTTTAACTTCATTTCTCCCTAAAAAGGTGAGTTTGCATCATCCCTAGTGAAGTTAAATGGTCTACTCTAACCCCTTATGTTGTTGCATCCTCTACGTAATTGTCCTTGGTCTATAGCGGATCCATGGATCAAGTTTGAAAGCTTAACCTACAAAATGGTTAGTTTCGTGCAACATATATAAAAATATAAAAACTATATGATAAAGAAAATGACATCCTCCTTTTGGTCTAAACGCAAAGGATTATCGAAGATTAAGAATGATAATGAATGCGTGCATGCTCCCCCTTGACGAGTGCTACCCCTTGTTCGAGGCGTCAAGATATGATTGAAAATCTACAAACAAAAATAAGTGCAAAACTAGATTCGTCCTTGGATGAGTAAAATATATACAACAAAGTGTATAAAAGATGCACTCTATAAATGCTCGACGGAAACTCCCCCTAGCTCGAGGGCGTCAAGTATGATCCTACAAAACAATAATTAGTGAAATAATAGGTTTTGTCCTTAGACAAATATGTCATATACAATAAAGTGTATAGACGACTCAATATAATTTTTGACGAATGCTCCCCCTTGCTCGAGGGAATCAAAATGAACCTACAAAAAGAAAAATGAGTGATGCAAACTTCATCCTTGGGTGAGTAAGCCATATACCAAAGCGTATATGCTTGAACCTACAAAAGAAAATTAATAATTGCAAACATTGTTCAGAAATAAGTATGCCTTATACTGCACCGTGTATATGATTGAACCTAAAAAGAAATGATATGAAAAGGTAAATTTCGTTCGTAGACAAGAATGTCATACACACTAAAGTGTATATTTGAACCTACAAAAAGAAAGCTGTTAGGAACAAGAAAAGTCTCGGTCACTTCCAATATTAAATAGTCAAAGCCCATAGTTAGTTATGGTTTAGTAACATAAGCTAATATGGCCTAAAGGCCCATGAAAAGCCCTGTTATTCCCATGGCCGGCCAATACTAGGTATAAATACCCTCTCCATGGCTTGGAGAGGGTGTTGGTTGGTTTTGTATTTCTCATTTTCATAATACATTTCTCTTTTTACACTTTCTCTCACTAGAAATACATCCTTCCTTCCACTTTCTCTCTATAGTCCTTGCTACTCATATATCACTGATTACTTGTATTTTACAATTGGTATCAAGAGCCATGGAGTGATTTGCTTAGTTATTGTGTTTATTTTTGTTTGGTTTGTTACTTCGTACATTTTTTTTCTTCTTTTCTTTTGTTTTCAAAGCTTAGTCATACACTAAAAGATCATTGACTAAGGTAAAGTTGATCTAGTATCTTTGGATATAGGTGTATTTGCTTTTGATCAAAGAAAAACTCATTTTGCTACAAGTTTTGTGTTCGAAAATCCTTATAAAGTACAAATCTTAATTTTGAAATTTTCGGCTTAAAAACCAAAAAGTTGTCATTTTTAAAGTACCTATAGGTTTTAGAATACTAGTTGTACAAGAAATTTTAGGTAAAAATAATCAAAAAGGTGTCTTTTTGTGTCTTAAAGATTTTGAGTATCGTCACAGTGTTGCACGAATTCGCAGTTCTTAGTGTTTTCCGAATTGGCAGTTTACGTTGTTTCCGAATTGGCAATCTTTATTTTCTCTGAATTTGCAATATTTCTTTGAGGCCCGAATTAGCAATTTTAAGTTGTATCTGAATTCGCATTACTAGTGTTTTCCGAATTGGTAATCTGTGTTGTATCCGAATTAGCAACTTGTGTGTGGTACCCGAATTCGCAATTTTCCTTAAGGACCCGAATTCGCAACTTTTTAGAAGCACACAAATTCATAATTTCTAGAAGGACACGAATTTACAATTTGCATAAGGCCACGGATTTGTAATTTTCTTTAAGGACCCAAATTTTCAATTTTCTTTAGGATCCGAATTTGCAATTAACCTTCAGGACACGAATTTGCAATTTGTTCTTCATCTTCTGAATTTGAAAATTTTCTAATACGCGAATTTGCAATTTCACTTAAAAATTATACTGTTTATTTCTTTGACTTGTAAAATCCTGTAAAACACTCAATTGTTTTCCTGGTTTTGTCAAGAATTGTAAAATCCCGTGTAGTTTCAAGACTTAAAACACACAAAAGAC
>BQNB010194862.1:0-11415 GCA_026074375.1 Tanacetum coccineum
TCTTGAGTTTTTTGATTACTAGTAAGATCCTTCTCCATTTCACTGATTGAGATCAGGTTGGATCACAACAAATAGAGGGTGATTTCTCATATTACCAGAAGCAATGCTGCAGCTATATCATCAATTGGTAGGTCTGTGTCACCGAATCTGCCATTCAAATATTAGGGATTAGGAGGGGTTTTGCACTCTCGGGTCATTGTACTTACTAAAAACGTTCAATTAGGTCATTGTACTATTTTTTTGTATATTCAAGTCATTGTACTATCATTTAAATTTAATATAATAACTAAACTTTTAGAACCTTTACAATAGAGTCACTCATACTCCATATCAACTCCACCTCAACCTCCATGTCATCAAAAAAGTGCGCCTCATTAAGTATGACACCACATCATTAATTCCACGCCACGATTTTTGATTTTAAAATTTTCTTTTTGCAAATTTGTTACTTCTATTTACTTTTTTTTATAAAAACTTACTTACATTATTTACATCTAATTTATATTTTTTCATACTTCAGTTACAATCAACCAACCTTGTTTACAAGTTTTAACAATCATAACTTAATTATTTTTTAATTTTTAATAGTTAATACTAATATTTGTGCACAACATCAGATACGAGTATCGTGATACAATTGTACACTTGAATTTATAGTATGACTTGATGAAGACAATATTGAGATTAATACTTTTGGTTTTACTCCTCCACGAACATATGTAAACATCACATTAGATTAACCAATTTAAGTTTGTTTAAATGTTTGGTTAATATATGCAAAAAAAATACAAATTAAATGTAACATATATAGTTATTTTTATAAAGATAAGTAAATATAGATTGCCAAAAAGAAAAAAAATGACGTGAATTATTTGTTGACATGGAGGTTGAAGTGGAGTAAATGAGGAGTATAGATGACTCAGTTGTGTAAGTTTCATAAGTGTAATTAGTATTTTGAACATAAATAATAGTACAACGACTTGAATAAACAAAAAAACAGTACAATGACCCAATTGAACATTTAGGGAAAGTAGAATGACTCTTGGGTGCAAAAACCCATATACCAAAATATATGAGTAAAAAAAAGGGATCCATGAGCATGGACCTGAATTTTTTTTGAACGGCAACTTTATTAAAAGAAAACTAGCAAGGAGCTAGAATTACAAAGAAATTAAAAAATGGTGTTGAATCCAACTATCCCAACTAATAGAGTTTTTACCCCTAGCAATATACCAAGAAAAAGAACGCCTAACTATGTCTTCAAAAATACCATCTTTTCGAAGATTTGAATCAGAGAAGAGGAGATGTTCTAAATGACCAGATACTCCACCAGGTAAGTGATAAACACTCCTTCCAGCACTTTGTTTTGAACTTGATTGACAAGCTATGAACCAAATAAACCAAGATAACCCAGACGATAACGAATCAATCAGGGTTCCCAAACAAGCCCCTACCAATTACAAATAGACCGAGCAATATCTTTTGCCGAAGTCCCAACAAACAGCAAATTAATTCGAGATTCTCGAGGCCTCACACAAGATAGGACAAGAAATAGGGGGAAACCTTAACTCCACGCCGAAGCAAATTAACCCAGTAGGAAAGACGATCCAGTAGAGAAACTTCCTTCCATGCAAACATTAACCTTGCTGGGATCTTGCTTGACCCCTCTAAGACGGAACATCAGATTAGGCAAGAGCATATCGTTCAAGCAAACTACGAACATCTTTACATGAAAACACCCGTACCATTAAGTTCCTAAAATCCAGAACCGACAACCCCATGTTATGATAAGCAACCACTGTATCGAGAAGATCAAAATCCGAGAAAGCTGTCATATTCTTCCCACCTCTTACGTCACACGTAGAGACAAAACAAAAGGAGCGCTCCTCTTAGCGTCCACCGAACAAACCTTATTATATTACGAGAGCAAATAGACGAGGATAAGCTTAACTAACCGAAGAACAAGAATCACCTAACCATTGATCATACAGCAATAAACTTGTGAGACCATACCTTAGCCAACTCCTAAATTTACAAGAGAGATTAAGGTCCAAGACCTTGAGATTTAAGGGCGTTACATTCTTTAATAATAGAACCCACAGCGAAGAATAGGAGGGCAGAAAGAGTAACATGTGTTGGAGACCGTGTAAAGCAATGAATGACCTGTGCCCACAACGATTGATCGCGAGACAGAAAGCACCAAAACCACTAAAATAGAGGCCTCTTAATTAGAGCATAAAAACTGGAGACTCCAATACCTCCATTACTTATTGGACGCAAGAACCTTAGACCAGCTAACCCAAGCAACTTTTTCTCGCCATCACGAATACCAATTGGAAAAAAATTCCGCCGAATAGATCCATGATTTTGAGACCGCCTTAGGGACCTTAAAGAGAGACAATATAAAGTAGTGTGGATCCGATAACCGACTTGAGAAGAGGAAGACACCTCCAATTAGAAAGAGTTTTTGAGCTTCCAAGAAGATGACTCAGCTTGAGCTTAAATAACGTTTTTCGTCCATGCCCTAAATCGAAGACCATGTTTTCGCCTACAATGATACCCAAGTTTTTAAACAGCGATGAAGAACCGAGACAACCAAATCAATTTAGCAGCCTCTAAAACTGAGATTCCGGTATACCAACACCAATGAGTTGTGCTTTTCTTTCTTCAGATTAATGGAGAGGCCGGATAATAAAGAGAAACAACGAAGAGTGTGCTCTGATACCCGTCAAATTAACCTACAAGCGATACCATTCTCCGATAAAAACTGCATCATCCGCATAAAACAAATGGGAAAGAGTCATTGAAGAGTCAATCTTAATACCTGTAAAAATGCCTGCTTCGATAACACGAGAGAAAGATAAGTGTAAAGACTCCATGATAATAATAAATAAATAATATTTTTAAGGACATCCAAACTATTCTGTTAATTAGTTTTGGCCTCATTAGTTTGTGATTTAATCGTATCATTTATCTTTTGGTTCCATTATCATTTAGGGAACGTGGAATCATTACGTTTAGATATAAACAAGAGCACATTCTCATATTCTTACGTGTTGTAATGTTTTTTATCGTTTCATGACTTTGTCCATGTTCTTATTGCTTTTGTCACATTGGAATGATGAGAAAAGGCCGTTATGTTTTCAGCACTTTTGGTTTATGTTGCGTGGTTTAAAGGTTATGTCAATGTACGAGAAATTGTTAATAGAATATTGTGTTGCTGTGGCATGCACGCGTTTGATGAGATTGAAAAGACTAACCTTTACTGATAAGAAATTTCCCAGTAATGAGCCACCAAGGACAGCCAGCTGCATACAGCCATAATAGGCAAACAATGGTATCATTATAAGTTATATACCAAATAACTGAACACTAAATAGCTGCAGCCAAAATCCTGGCACCATTGCCTAAAACTTCAGACACAACTATCTCAGCCTGTACCAGTATATACATAAGTTATACGGATAATATTCAACTTCATGTGAAATTTCTCCTAAAAATGACAAGGCCAGACGGCCAGTTAACTTCTACCATAGATGCAACAAATAGAAAGAAGCAGGTGCACACATTTGTGAATAGCAACATCAAAATTGAATCTGAAATCATAAAAGGTCTAACCTCAAAAGTCAAAGATTATATCATCCTCACCGGATGAACAAGGGTTGGTTTCAAAGGCTCTTCTAGTGTCGAAAACTTGCCAACTAAACATGAAATCTTACATTAGGTGAAACAGATTATTTACCTCCTGTTCTTTTTATGCTTTAAGACCATCCGCTAGAAGAGGCATCAAGTAATGTTGAAACACCAAAATAAACCTACAGTCGATTCGTGTAAGATATAAATATATAATAGAGGGCGATTTCTCATACTACTAGAAGTTTATCTAGACAAGTGATGATTTTAAATATAATCAGAAGCAATGCTGCAACGATATCATCAATTGGTAGGTCTGTGTCACCGAATATGCCATTCAAATATTAGGGATTAGGATTATAACATGAAGTGATTTTCCCATATATACCGAGCTATATGAGTAAAGAAAAGGGATCCACAAGCCTGGACCTGAACGGAAGAATTTCATCAACATAGTAAAAAGTTTGGCCAAGAACAACAGATATGACAGTCATTATCCTGATCAGAAAACAAGATACGGGCATGTTACAATTATTGGCACAAAATAATTAATGAATGTTTCAGAGCACCGAGAGGCCTTTTATGCAACTAAACTATATTTGCATGATGCATCTAAGAAATGTTGTATATCACTTACCCGAGTGCGCCAAAAGTCCCCGTGAAGACAGCTCAGCAGAGTTCCTAGCTGCTAAAAACGAGTAACTAGCAAATGGAGAGTAACTAGCAAATGGTACGTGTAATGTTAGCTTAAAAGTTTGCAAATTGAGTTTTAACTATAAGTGAGTATATTACTAGGACGGGAAGTCTTTGACTCAGATGTATGTGGCCTAACTAGTGTATCCCGTGAACCCTTTCTTTAGCCACCCCCAAGAATTTTTTTGGGTAAAGGGTTTTGATACCCGGTAAATACAATATAATGAAAAATAATGTTACATGAGGGAGTGACTCTTTAGCCACACTAGACCATTTTGCACAAAGCAAAAACACTAATATATTCGAATCACTTCAACATAGCAACCACTGCTCGACACGAAAATATAACGACTTATACTCGACAAATAATAAACAGCCTTCAGTGTAGCCAAGCATATGTCAATTTGGTAGCTTTCGTAGAACTGGTCACTTCGCCACTAGATATCCTCCATAGTTGTAATACCTGAGCCACATTCGATCACTACTCGAAAGGAATTGTCATCAGTTTCATTTAGACAGTTTCAACAATAATGTCACGAATCTGAGTAGCCGGTCGCCCTTCTCTCCCATGAATTCTATTGTTTCATTCTTGCCAAATAAAGTACGTAGAACCTGCCAAAACCAATCGGGCTACTATACTATTTATCGACTTCCATTTTGCCTTACTTTTAATCCCCGTAACCATTTAATCCAGAATAGGGGAGAGATGTTGCACACCAGCAATGGTACTTACCATATCTCAAATCTGCATAAAAAAAACACATTCGAAAAAAAGATGTGAATGTGAATCGGGTTGATTTTTGCACAGTGTGCAGCGAAGAGTGCTCATGTCAACCGTGTCCCCCAAGACTTTTACGAGGAGTTTTGTGAATTCGTCATAACAATTGTCGCCATTTTAACGGTGGAGTATATTCATCTACAATGTGGGTAAAAAGAGATATTGAACATAATACTTTCATTAGTTTCACTTTTTTGGACTTATAGTTACGAAAAAACCACATTAAAAGCTATCAAGATGCTAAATAGTCATCCAGTTTATAGAGTTTCCCGAAATTCTGAGCACTTCATAGAATATTTGGCACCCTTTGTCCTCTAAAGTGAATTTCTAAGCTGGAAGATTGGAATAGTATTAAGTCACGAGAATCGCATTTGTTTCGGGCAACATTGCATCAAATTACATGATAGGAGGTATTAGTGGATAGTTTATAAGGCCCGAGCATGTTTGTGAATTCGGGTCCATTAGGGTTTCTAGGTATGTTACTTTATAAATACATGATCAATAAACACAATACTTGATGGGGTTTCTATCATTCAACAGGAGGCTCATACAGAGTTTCAGCACTCAAGATCGCATATTAATTGTAAGTCTCTTCTTAAGCATGTTTTGTATTCCTAGGACTTGTGTTTGTTTAACATGCTGACATTATAAAGTTTAACAAGTCAAAAGTATTAAACTAAAAAAAAAGTATAAAACAAAAACTGTGTAACACAGACAAAAAAGATATAAAGTACAAAACTTGTGTATTTTGGTGAGCCAGGGAAGGTCTTTATAGTAACACCCAACCAAGTTATAAATTTAGTTTTATACTAGATAATTTATACACAATGCTACTCAACCAAGTTATAGTAACACCCAACCAACCAAGTTATAGGGTAGAGTCGAAGTTAAGGCTGAAGCACCGGAGCTTATATTTTTATGAAGCAGTTTGACGAATTAGTTAGAAGCAAAACTTACTAATGTAAAATCGCATAAAAATACGTTAAATTAAATTAAGATATATTAACAACTATTGAGTGTTTACCCATTAAATTATTTTGAAATTGCATTTAAGTTGTTTGACTATCTATAAGTCTCCATAAACCCGTGTTTGAAATGGCTTGGGCTTATCAAAGTTTATGGCTTATAAAAAACATCCATAAGCTTGTCTGACAAACGAAACTTATTTTATTAGCAAGCTTATTTTATAAGTGTAAGCCCGTATAAGCCTTGTGCCAAACACAACCTAACACTTACGCACAATATAATGAACCCGACCGTGTATATGTTAGACGAATATAAGCTCGTCTATTTATTTCTTCCCACATTACCATAATTTCTGCTTTGATGATTCACCCTGTCACCTTGAACGATTGCTTGATTTCTGGTATTAAACGAAGCACGAAGACGCGATTGTTTGTTGGATTAGAGAAATTTTGAGTAATGGCTTTGGAAAGTAACAACATAGCAGATGCTAAGGGATCTTCAGAATGGTTGTGAACATCATCCTGCTCATATTCTTCATCATAATCAACTACAGATGAAGGATGTGTCGCATAATAAGAAGAGGTGTTTTTGGAAGATAAACCCGTGTATGCTACTAAAGCCAAAGGATCATGAGACTTTTCTAACTTCTTTGCCCTTGAAGCATAAACCAATTTCTCAAATTGCGAAAGATAATCAAAAAGATCATCAAACGAATCAACTGTCAATTTCTTAGCCAAACGAACTTGAGTCACATATTTCAACCATTCCGGTTGCAAACTATTCAGAAACTTTGTGTTAACTGAAACAGTTGGAAACTTCATGTTGTTTCGTTCCAAATCATTCATTAACTGAGCAAAACGATTGTAGACTGAAACTAGTGACTCTCCTGGTTCAGCAACAAATTGATCAAATTCATTTGTAAACCGCGTTTCTCTGTCAACTTGGTTTTGTATAGTTCCCCTCATCAAACGTTCAACACGATCCCACATTTCCTTGGCCGTCTTACAAGAATCCACAGAATTGTAAATCTCATTAGGAATAGAAAGAAGAATCATATTCGTGAGTTCCATTTCCGCATCATAGTACAATAAGTCATCTCCTTGAAGATCCTCTACTTCTTGCAACCTTGGTAATGTTGAACCTGTAGGTGTGATGTTCCTAAACACATAAGGGCCATCTTCTAGTGCTTTGAGAAGCCACTTCCGGTTTTCCCTCTTGCGATTAAGAAATCGTTTGAATCTACTCGCCCAAGGTATGTAACTACCCCTTTCAAGCATGGGTGGCCTAGTCTCAGAACCGGCTTCAGCGAGGGATTGTTGGTATGTTTTGGATGTCGACATGTCTTAAGATTCAAAGATTGGATCTTTTTAGACGAATATGAGTGAGATTTGTGAGAAAATATCCAAACTCGGTAACAGTAGTCAAATTCGGTAACACTGTTCACGGACAACACGTAATCTGAAAACGAATACCCTTCTCGAACAGTACACTATCAAACTCGGAAATCTTCAAATAATAAACTCGGTAAACTACAAACTACTCAAATTCGGTAACACTATTCACTATAAACTCGGTAAGCCTAAATTGTTAAAATCCAACAGTTATGAATTATTAATAACCACAAATTCGATGAAACCGAATTTTATGATGACTAGATAATCCAATTGTTCTAAAAACTCAAATTCGATGAAACCGAATTTGATTACCGAGTTTAGTAAATCTTGAAAAACCGATTTTAACACTTCAAAACACGATAAAACCGTGAAATGAAAGTGTAAAATGACTTGTAAAAGCTATAACGAGTTAATACTTATTAAAATCCCTATATCACAAATTCGTATGGAACCGAAATTTGGCATTTAACAAACTCTAATAAAACCGATTTTAATACGAATTCTACTCTAATAAACGATTTTTAATAGAACCAAAATAATCTGAATCTATCTATACACTGAATTTTCGTACTGAAATTGCTAAATTTACAAGAAAAAGTCTTTCGAAACTCAAAACCACTCTACCGAGAATGCAAAGCTTCAACCAAAAATCAAAACCACACTTTCGAGAATGAAATGAACACTTCCGAGAACACAATAACGTCCAAAAACTCGAAATCACAGCCAAAATCAATCTCGAAACCTCATTAGCACCAACCGAATTCGGAAATCTTTACTTCTTGATTCTTGGTCGAATAAAATCATGCACAAATCAAGCACTCTACTTCTCTATTGGTGATTGATACCACTTGATAGGTTACATGAATCTTGAATCATCATGCATATCATTTCCTAAGATATCTCATGCATATCTCATAAACGGTACTAACTACTTTATACTAATGGTACTAACTATCTCATCAGTACTTAACATTTTGTTCTGTCAGTACTAATTACAACTAGCGGTACTAACTAATAAAACTAGCAGTACTAAGTCAGGAATGCATAATTCCCAACAATCCTCCCCTAAACATGATTGTTTAACTTGTTAACCTTCATGTTTCTTCAGTTTATTCATCTTGAACTCTTGGAGGATGTATCCAAACATTCTGTCAAATCTTGATCTTGATCTTTGATAATTTTGACATCTTCAGCTATCCATCTTTATCAGCAACATGTCTTCTCAGCAACACAGCAACATCCAACTAAGTTGGCTTTGTAGTTTTTGGCAAACTACCAGCCATTAACGGATTTGATATTCCTTTACCAGTAGCCGTTTGCTCTGGGATAGCCAATTCTTCATTGTAAACAACAAGGTGAATTGATTACCTTGTAGTTTTGAGTAAACTACCAACTATCAACAGATTTGATTAGTCTTTACCAGGAACTGTTTGATCCTGGACTAGCCAACTCTTAACCGTGAAGCAAGGTGAGTTGAGAACCATACAATTTTTGGTAAATTGTCAACCATAAACGGATTTGAGAAGTCTTTACCACAAGCCGTTTGCTTATGGACTAGCCAGTTCTTATGCCTGTTAAGCATGGTGAACTGATGACCATTTGTTGTGTGGTGGTTAGCCAACACCCAAACCCTTCTCATTTCCATTCTCAACATTACTCCTCATTAAGCTGTTGCTTAATGAATCTTACCAATTGTAGTGCAGCAGTACTTTCCTCTTCAACCTCCAATCCTAAATCAAGCATTTGTTGCAACAATTCCTTGGAGAGAGGATACTTTCTTTCAACTAGCATGTAGATGACTGTCCCATCCTTAAGCTCTAGTATGCAAACTCCACAAGCTTCATACAATCTCCATCTGACAATCTCCCATTCTTGTTGATTGTTCTAGAAATCACCTTGATCATTTTCTTTTGTTAAGGATTCCATCATAATCTTTAAGTCTCCCCAAAGAATCAACTTAATATCTTCTGGTGTGATTTCTGAGTACTGCTTCATCACCAAGTCATATAAATGAAACAAATCCTGTCTATCAAAAATATGTAGTACCTCCATTAGATAGTTAAATGCCCTGAAGTGCCCATTAACTCTGTAGACAACAAGGTAATTCCCATCTGGTGATGAAACCTTGTGCAACCTAGCAATAAAAGATTTTGTCTCCATAATTTCACTATCTATGGTACTATCAAATGTAATAATCCTTAGACATTTTCTGTGTTCATCATCACTATCATCATCTGGCTGTGGTCTTGGCCTTTTCCTAGCAAGCATCTTCACATGACCACTCTTTCTTTTCTTTGTACCCTGCTCTGTCACTTCTTGTTCAGCAGGTACCTTTGTTGTATCTTCTTCCCTTGGAGTTTCTTTGATAACCCTCTTCTTTTTAGGGTCTTTATTCAACTCCTTAATCTGTCTCTCATCCTTAGCAGATCCAATAGCAACAAAGTTCTGATCTTGCCTCTTTAATCTTTCATATAAAACCTGTATTTCTTCAAAGGTTTTGGTCTTCAAATCAGAATGCTTCTTTCCACCAACATGCTTCAAATAGGTCATCATTTGGTTTCTCAGCTGATTTCTTATAGGTGGTTTATTTCTGATAGCTTCAGACCTTTGTTGAGCAAGAAATTTCCTTTGTGCAGCAATGGTATCATGAAGAAATTTTGCTCTTTGTTCAATGGTAAACTTCTCTCTTTCTTCCTTTTGAAGCTCCTCAGCAAGAATCTTGTCTGCATTTATTCTTGCCTGTATGAAATCATACTCATTAGTGAGAGCAACCTTAGTAGCTTCTTCTTCAGCTAACCTTTTCTTTTCCTCTTCAGCTTCCCATTCTTCTTGAACCTTTCTGGCCACCTCTTCATCCTTAGCAAGCATTTTAAACTTCTTTTCAGCTTCAGTGATATCATCTGATTCAGTATCAGATTCACCTTCTTCATCAATCATCTTTTTGCCTTTATCTTTTGGATCAATCTTGGGAAGAGGCTTAAATGTTAACACAGATCTTGTTGAAGTAGGCCTTGGTCTCTCAGTATCTTCAACATTCCTAATCTATACTCCTTTTTCCTTGTGTTTATTTTGACTCATTGTGATGAGAACTTGTGTAATGGTCTCATCATCACCAAATATTGTTGGAGCTGTTTGAGTAGCACTTTTCCTTTCATTTTGATCAGCAGTACCTTTACCTTGTCTATCGGTACTATCTTTTGTACTGTCGGTACCTCCATCTTGCTTGTCAGTACCTTCATTTCTCTTGTCGGTACCTTCATTTGGCTTGACAGTACTAACAGGAGCTTCAGTACTTACTTCCTTATATGCACTTTCCTTCTCTTGTAACACCACAAAGCTTGTCCTCCCCTCATCTTGATCATCCCCAGTCTCCATGTAGTCCAATGTATCATCCACATCCACAAAATCATCAACATCTTCAAAATTTGGATCTTTATGCATAGATGGTTCACCCTTGAAAGATTTGACAGATTTCCTCCCCTATTTGGATACATACCCCTTTTGTATCCCCTTTTTTCTTCAGAGAAGTCTTCCTTGCCAATCTTGCCTTCAGTGCAACACTCTTCATCCAGGCTTTGTGATGTGTGATAAGTGGTTTGACTCCTTTCTTTAGCTTCTTGACCTGAGCCTTCAAAGCTTTAATTTCTTTAGCCTTAGCCGTGACCTGTTGACATAAAGACACACAAAGGTCATATACACTTTGGAGTGTCAGACCATCCTCATTCCCTCATAGGGATGTATCATTGGATGACTGACCTCCATGATTTTCACCAGAACCCTCTGGATTGGAATCAAGAATAGCTATAGAAGGAGAAAGGCTAGGAGAAGGGTCAGTCTGTGTCTGAGGTTGGTCTTTACTTGGGTGAGGAGGAGAGGGTATGGGTGGGGAGTCAGATGTTAGGAATTATTGTAAACAGACTTAAGTCTGGTAGTTATAGAGTTAAGTCTTGT
>BQNB010194864.1:0-11415 GCA_026074375.1 Tanacetum coccineum
GTTAAGTATAAAAAGTTGTTGCCAGTCTTGAAATACTTATAAAAAAACAACTGGTAATATATGTTTATAAACAATAATTTTGAAAAACTTTCATACATCAAACATAACTTTGAATAACTAGATCTGTTACACTATAATCTAAAACAAAACAAAAAGGAAAACCCATTACTTGTTCATTACCAAAGTTGTTATGCACATACTTAAAAATAAATTCTTGCACCGGACTGTCACACAAAACAACAAGTAACTTCAATATTTTAAATGTCTAACAAATAAATATACAAGAAAATACAACTTAATATTTACTAATTCATGATAACAATTTTGATAAATCATTTAGTCTTGAATGAAATATTTGAAAATAACAACCCCTAAATCATGAACTAAATCACAGCAATTCAATAGTAGATCAATATAATAACCAATAAGTCAATGCTTCTACAAATAATAATCGGATTGAAACCATATTAACTCATTATAGCAATAATAATCACAATACACCACATAACAGGATTAAAACACAATATGATCCATTAACACTATTAACAAAATAAAAAAACACAACAATCTATACTTTACTTATTCAACATAAACATATTATATCTTATATGATTCAATATCATAACAAACCTACAATAACAAAGCATAAAGTAAACGAAAAATATAAATCATATTCACATAGTTTTAAAAAAAATTACAATCTTCCGTTCACATTCATGTTAGATATACACAAGTGTTAGTATTAAAAATATTGATAACAGTTAAATAAATAGATGAGACTAGAAGAAAACATATACTTAACAATTACTGAAGAAATAAAAGCATACAAGAAATGTAGCTATAATTAACCTAGGATATAGCTACTTAAGTTTTTTTCCATGGCTAATATTTAGCCTTATATAAATTAAGAAAAAATAATATAAACATGCACAAAAAAATATTAAAATTACATTTTATAACAAATTATACATTGAAGAAATCACTTATACAAATAAATGTATACTTGATGTCACACACATTAATAACATTTTCACAAAATACGAACCAAGAATAACGTATACTACTTTTACGCATTACAAAAGCTAACTTAAGGTCACACACATTAATAACATTATTTAAAAACTAACCAAAAACAAACATAACATAAATTTTATCTAAACACATTTCATTATTAAATTTATTGAAAATTTATTTAAAAAAATAAATTAAGAATATGATACTATAATAGCACGATATTTACTAGACAAATACAAAACAACTCAAACCTAACCAAACCGGCTAATACCGATTATACCAAAATACACCTAACCAAACATATCTTCACCGTTTTGATCCATTCATGGCCAACTAGAATAAAGAATCCCAGTTATAAACACAAACACACACACACCTCTAAACGGAAAAAAATATCTGAAACGAACCCGCCCATTGGGTGGGTTACGAGACTAATATATATATATATATATATATACACACACACACACATAGGGATGGGTTCTAGAGACACCATATATCCGTAAAAACTGGAAAACAAAATTACAAGGTACATCTTGCAAGTGTCTCAAACTTTAGGGTGAAAAAAGAAAAAAAGAAATCAAAAAAGGTGGAGCCGTTATCACTTATCAGTCTCATTTGGGACAACACACAGTACCACCATGTCTCTCTCAAAAACAAACTATTATAAAAACATAGACACACACGCACTACTATCGGAAAAGCAACTTTGATCATCAGATTAACATACAATCTGATAAAAAAACACACACTCTGATAAAAAACATACACTCCGATAGAAAAAACCTTAAAAGCCGATCAAGATTAAATTAAATAAGGTCAAAATACTCACGAATGCACAGATCTTGCATTCTGACCATCAGAAAAATTAACAAAAACAAAGTGTATGAATAGTAAGTGACCTACTTTTGTATATTTATCATTTTATATAACAATCATTTGATTAAACAGTTCATAACGGTGGTCAGGATTACGATGACGGTTTGTTTAGTCATGATGGACCAGTTTTGCCTCCGCCTAGTGATATGCAAATTATTTTTAATGCCTGTTTGTTTTATAATGGCATAGGTATGATCTCACATTTATATTGTTATAATATATTATCAATTTTAATGTTGTTGAGATTAATTAGGAATCATTATGTAAACAGAGTCATGAAATTTAGAATATTTTTTGAATTATTTTGACATATTAGGGCATCAATGTAAACAAATCAGAATTATTATTATCGTTGAATCCTATGGCATATTAATAAGTTAGTGACTCTATCTGTTTGTTTGATTGGTGCATAAGAAAATGTGTTATGACATCGTATGACAATAACATCATGTTATAAGTTAGCGCATTTATTTGTTTGATTAGCTCATCTAAAATAAGCGTTAACGCATGTATTAGTATGATTAGGGCATTTTGTAACTTGTTACAACATTTGTTTCTTTGATTAGCGCATTGAAAAAATGTGTCAGGAATCTATTGCATGCTAATAGCATAATGTTTGTTTAATTAGTGCATCTGCTAGGGCATCTACTTGTTTAATTAGTGCATCACGCTAGTCCTTTCACCTAAAATAACTATAAGTTGGGGCATCTCTTGTTTAATTAGTGGATCTAAAATAAGCGTTAGACATATTAAAGCATCGCTAAATATGATTAGGGCATCAGTGAGTATGATTATTGCATCGTTTGACATATTAGAGCCTCATTGAATACAATTAGGGCATCGTCATACATACTAAGTGCATTGTTATGTCGTAGTAAGGCATCCATTTGTGTGTTTAGTGCATCGTTGGAAATACTTAGGCATCTATTTGGATGTTTAGTGCATTGGCGAACATATTAGGGCATCAATGATTATGATTAATACATCATGACATATTAAGGCATGAGGCATATGCTTTGTGTATTTGTTTGTATGTTTAGTGCATCGTTGGTCATAATTGGGCATCCAGTTATATGATTAGTGCATCAATGAACAAATTAGGGCATCACTGCATATCATTAGTGCATCATTAGACATAATAAAGAATATGTTGTTTGATTAGGGCATCTGTTTGTTTGATTCAGGCATCTGTTTATTTGATTATGGCATTTGTTTATTTGTTTGATCAGGACAACTGTTTGATTGATTAGGACATTTATTTGTTTATATGATTAGGGTATCTGTTTATTTGTTTGATTAGGGCATATGTTTGTTTGATTAAGGCATCTGTTATCCCAAAAGATTCACATAACAAGAGACATGATCCGGAGGTCGGGGAGGATTGAACAAATGTTTAGCCATATTATTTAGTGAGAGAAATTGAAGATGTGGAGTTTTTCTAGAGAGAGAAACACACACCTTATTACATGTGAAAATGAATCCTCACCCCTCCATGGAAGTATGGAGGGGACATATAAGCCGGACACGACTACTAACTACCTAGAACATTTTCTAGTCCCTGCGTGTCCGGCTAATATAAACTAATGTAATTCAGTATTAGCCGACATATTTTAAGGCTAACAATCTTCCCCCAATATGTGGGCATACGGAATTACTTACAATGTTCCTAACAAGTACAGATACAACATAATATAATGACATTCAAGGCGATCTATATGCTGAAGATGACGTCTTTGTCTTCTAGTGGATCTTGTTACTTGTACTCCATCTTGGATCTTCATTTTCTTGACTTCTTCTGGAACCCATTGAGTATGCATGAGTTGGATTAACTTCCCCCTAAATCATGCAGCATGTCTTAAAAAGCTTTCTTCATAGACTCCTTTTTGGCGAAGTTTTTGAATCAGCTTCCCCCCAAACCAACATCCGTATCTTGAGCAGATTCTGGAAAACTTTGAAGGATCTTTGAACGATCGTCTAACATTGACATTTAAGTGCACAGCGGATTTAGTAGAAGAAACATCCAACCACACCATCTAATACTGCTTATCTTATAGTGATCAATGACATTCGGTCCTTAATGATTGTCCGATCAGGGAACATGCAAAGATCAGCAACGATTCTTCTCACGCATGCAGAGTACTTCACAAACCATATTAAGTGAAGTAGTATAGACTACTTTCCCCTGGAAGTTGACCTGATAACATCAAAGTATCAAAGTACACGTATTCCCCCATGATGGTTTCGAACTCTCAGAAGCATCATTGACGTGTACGTCCCATAATACACTAGAAGTTCATTGTCAATAAGCAACAACTTGAAAAGTTATTAAAGACATTGAAGAACTTTGAAAGATTTTGCTGAGACATGAAGTGTCCATTGATGTTCATACTTCAAATATCCTGTGAGGAGTTGCTGATCACATCTCAACCTTTTACTTCTCGGGAAAACTTACCAACCTTCTTATTCTGACGACTATTGCTGTGAGCCACTTGGTGAATTAAAAACCCGCTAACCAAACTTGAAAATGAAGTAACATTCCCCAAATTAGTTATTTAACTTGCACTATTATAGATTGAAGAACGGTGGCAGAAAGAAAAAATCCTCTAAGTACCCTATAACACGTCAACAAGACCAAAATAAGTACAACACCTCTGAGACTATCCACAATCGGCATCTTGCGTAATGACACTGAGCACTACAACTAACTCCTTAAGTGATAGTTATAACCCGTGAGTACTAACAATATGTAACTCCTTACATCGGTATAACTAGATTAATCCAAGCTCAATCATAACTGTAATACGTTCAAGCATGTCATCATCGAAGTAGATTAAGGTTTGAGGAAGAAAAGGGGGTAGAAAGTAGAAGGAAGTCTCGAAATGAAATAAGTAGAGCCCTTCATGAAACCCACTTCATACTCAAATAAGGATACCCAATAAACTCCTGATCACGTTGACCATTAAAATCCGAATTTCATACCGTATTTGACTTTAAGTGAAATCTTATTCCGGACATTTTTATTGTTATGTATCGTGTTTGTTTGTTGTTGTTTATCAATAAACATTCACGGATTTTACAATTCTATGATTTTAAACCATAAAAAATAAACCTTTACGGGATTTTACTAAATCAAGAAAAAACCGTGAATTAAAAAATTAATTGTTGTTGGTGAAATCGTTGTTGTTGTCATAGAACTTGAACTTTTGTTAACGATTTGTGAGCTAACACGATGAACGGTGCACAAGCTTTCAACTTGAGATGCGTAACGGTTGATTAAAACTCAAGTAAGGACAAACGGTGCAATTACATTTCACTTGAGACAACGGGCTGATATAATACAATTAAGGACTAACGTTGTAAAGCCTAAGTTAACAAAAAGGTTTTTTAAAAACAAACAAGGACGAACTTTGAAAATGAAATGTTGAAATGAGGCTGCATGTGCCAGACGTTTCAAACTTGTAATTAATGCATTAGATTGTCCCGTCCAAATTAGTTTCTCTTCTCGATTGAAACTTAATATAAAAAAAAGTAACAGAGTGTAAATGTTAATCCCCGGATGTACGATTTATCGTCGGTAGAAAATAAAGTATACCACGTTGATCAAACTACAACACGAACACGATTATATTTTCTCAAGTCCCGTCGTTTACCGTCACACGAAACGAAAACTAAAAATTTTGTTAAAACGTTTAAAGTTTTTAATCACGTCGTGGATTGTAGTCGGTACAAGGCTTTAAAGAAAAAAAAAAACGATCGTTCAGTAATAGGTATCCAAGTCGATTATCACTCATTCGGCATTCCTATAAGAAAAGAACTCGTATCGATTCCTTAGTTGTTTCCCCCTCAGATCGAGGAGCCTCTTGAGTTGTTTCACTCGTTCGATCCTTGAGTTGTTTCATTCGTTCGATCCTTGAGTTCTTTCACTCGTTCGGTCCTTGAGTTATTTCACTCGTTCGATCCTTGAGTTGTTTCACTCGTTCGATCCTTGAGTTGTTTCACTCGTTCTAAGTCCTCTTGGAAATGTTGCACGTCGACAATCGGGTCTTTGTTGATGTCACTTCGTTTCGTCCTTGTAATCTTACACGCGTTCGGAGTCCTTGTGTATTTACTCGTTCTGTGCACACTAATCGTACTCGGTTCGGGCGGTTGGTTTTATAAATGAACGATTAATAAGCACTAAATGGTAACAAAAACAGTAGAAAAAAAAAACAAGGCACAACTAGACCACTAGACCACTAAACCACTAAACCCAAAGAAGTAATAAAAAAAACAAGGCACGTGATACTAAATGAAAATGAAAAGAAGAAAGAAGCCAAACATAAATAAGCTCGAAAAAATAAGCACACAACAAAACCACAAACACAGACAAACAAACGAATACGAAAACACCCCCTACAGCTCTGATTCCAATTACAAGTTATCCCAAAAGATTCACATAACAAGAGAGACATGGATCCCGGAGGTCGGGGAGGATTGAACAAATGTACCATATTATTTAGTGAGAGAAAAGGAAGATGTGTGTTTTCTAGAGAGAGAAACACACACCTTATTACAAGTGAAAATGAATCCTCACCCCTCCATGGAAGTATGGAGGGGATATATATAGCCCTGGACACGATCTACTTACTACACTTGACATTTCTAGTCCCTACCCTTGCGTGTCCGGCTCAATATAAACTAATTAATTTCGTATAGCCGACATATTTTAAGGCTAACATTCTTCCCCCATAGTGGCAACCGGAATTACTTACAAATGTTACTAACACGTACAGATACAACATAAATATAATGACATTTAAGGCGCTTCCAGTGCTGAAGATGACGTCTTTGTCATCTAGTCTTGATACTTATACTCCATCTTGGATCTTCTTTGTCTTGACTTATTCTGGAACCATTGTAGTATGCATGAGTTGGATTAATGTTTGTTTGATTAGGGCATCTGTTTGTTTTGATTAGGGCATCTTTTGATTCAGGCATCTGTTTATTTGATTATGGCATTTCTTTGTTCGTTTGATCAGGACAACTGTTTGTTTGATTAGTGCATCGTTGGAAATACTTAGGCATCTATTTGGATGTTTAGTGCATTGGCGAACCAATAAGCTATATCAATAGAATAAAATGAGAGAAAATTAGAGATAAGGAAAGGAAGAATATTAGATTTAAAGGAGAGAGTTTAGTCTAGTTACACATACAAGAAATGGTAACCAACACCCTCTCCATGTGTGAAGAGTGTTCTATTTAGAGTCACATACCCACATGAGGCGTATGGAATCTCTTCTTGGGCCTGGCTTGGCTTGTTGTTAGGCTTTAGCCCAAAACATGGACAATATTAGCTTAAAGTCCAAGCTCGTTAAACCTGACTAGCCTATTACTATACAAGACTAAGTATGAAGAAGGCCGATAACATTCTTATTTGACTTATATAAAAATAAGGCTAACAATCTCCCCTAATGTTGAGGTCGACTTCTATCCCCCAATGTTGACATTCTTGTTTGACTGATGACACTAATGTTAAAGGTTATCTTGATTTGACTTTATCTTCCCTAATGTTAAAGATCTGATTTGACTCTTGAGCTTTGCCTTCTTTGTTCTTGTCTTCATCTTTTCTTGTTTGTAATGGCTTTGTTCATTCATGCTTTGTGATCTTGATCTTGAGCCTTCGTCTATTGACTTTGAGTTCTTGATATCTTTCATCTTGCATCATCTCCTTGACTTGAATCATCTTGATTTGACTTTCTTATACATCTTGTGCTTTTGACAGACATACTCATACTTATCTCGAAAGCTTGCAACCTCCTCTTCTTCATCAATTCTATCAATCTCCCAGAGAATGCTTCTAAGGCTAACAATCTCCCTGGAGAACACTTCTTTGTTTGACTCTAAGTATATTTGATTATGAAGAAGTTCGTGATTATTAGAGTTGCCCAATTTGACATGAACTTGAGCTCTCTGACTGATTACATTCTTGTTTAGCAACAACAGTCTTGATGCAGAATGTTTGACTTTTAAAGCTTTATTATAAGCACGTGGTAAAGATTCTGACTTGACATGGACTAGATGCTGCTACCGTCAGGAAAACCTACAAGTTTAGGTTAGTGATAAACATCATATATGGACGAACATGTCTTTGTCACTTCGCCAAATACGATTGAAATAACTATGGTTGCCTATTAAATCAGTATAAATACTGCCTGTGATCAGGTAGAATTCAACAGAAATCTCCTTGACCGGTTTTAAAGTTGTACCATCCGTTCTCGTTACCAGAGCGTCTCAAAGTAGACAATACAGTAAGAGTGAATTAGTTATTTACTATCTTTCTGATTAAGTCATCAATTCATTTACTGGACCAAATCAATATCTAGTTATCACAAGTTTGATGCATATAGAATCTCGCAAGTCACCTACCGCAGTGTTGTTTGATGTTGACACTGGAAGGATTTCCATCGTCACTGTGAATACTAAAGAGTATCACTCTGATGTTCTGGCAAGATCACAAGGATAATGCGTAGGACTCTTTGATACCAATTATTGTATATTCATGAACAACAAGTATTATACATGGATTGTGTCCTAATGAGATTTATAATTTGATCTCTCTTGGCTCTAGACTCGATTTGTGCACTTTGGTTTTATTAATCGGAGGCTGGAGTTGACTGCCACCTATTCAATATCAACGATCTCGAAGTAAGAAAGTCAATAGATAACGTGTGTATCTTCATGACAAATGAGACAAGTCTCTTTTAAGAGAAACTCAAATGGCTGGGAAGGGTTGTGGATTGCATCACTAGGTCCATGACGGCTTTCTACAATACCAACAATCATCATTGCGATTTTGGTAGATCATGTATTAACCCAGTTTCTGCCTAAAGTGTGTTGAGGGATTCTTTCTTTTCACCCTTTATCCATACATTTCTTTTTCATTCTTCAACCTTGATGTTGTATCGTCGTGTAGGTGTTATTTATGTTTTAAAGTTTTAAATTTATATTTTACCGACTTTACCTAAAATGACACTTTAACGGGCAGTGTACGCGATCAGATGTCTTTTCGTTTATAAGTAGGGTGTCCATCACTAAGAGCGAGAATGAAATCTTAATTCTATAAATATTTTGGTTAACTAAACTAGGTTAATTTAAACTATGTTATTTATATTCTATGTTAAATCTATGCTAAACCTATGTTAGTCCTAATTCTAATGGATAAGGGGGGGGTTTAGCTTGAGAGACTGGCACAGGTTTTACGGTTCTCATCTAAGTATGCAAGACCTAAGGATAGTTCCACTATGTCATTGGTTATAAGATGAAATCAATAAAACATCATTATAGATATCTAATAAATGTCTGTTTGAAACGTTTATAACTAGTTGTGCTGTTGTACTAAATTTAATCATTTTCATCGTCACTCATATGTGTATTTCTCGAGTGGAAGGTGGTCTGTAAAATGATAATTTCATTTTTTATACTGATGAAGCTAGGTTTGTTAGTACTAAACTGTCTTCCTTTCTTCTACCTGATTGCTCTAACTTGCTCAACTTACATAAAATAATAGTTAATTTAATACAAGATGCTCTATTAGTATGATTAGGGTATCATGTAACTTGTTACAACATTTGTTTGTTTGATTATTGCATCAAAAAAATGTGTTATGACATCTGTTAGTATGACACTAACCTAATGATTGTTTAATTAGTGCATCTATTATGGCATCTGTTTGTTTAATTAGTGCATCACGCTAGTCCTTTCACTTAAAATATGTATAAGTTAGGGTATCTGTTTGTTTAATTAGTGCATCTAAAATAAGCGTTAGCGCAACTGTTAGTATGATTAGGGCATTACATGACTTGTGCCTTCGTATCACAACAGCCACACAAAATTGGCTACAACTTATAACTTTGTATGCTCAAAGTTGAGTTTCAATCGACCTACAACTCTCAATTACACACATATACGGTTTACATACTCCATAATAATGTTTTTATCACCTCCTCTGCTGCTACTACATAGCTTGGAGGTGACATATAGCATGTGCTTGTTTTTAGCTATTTAGATATGGATAAAAATATTTTGTATCTCTTATTCATCTATGTGTACGTTTGTGTATCTGTTCATGTAATAGGCTATGTTAATCTACATGGTTCACTAAAACTCCTGTCAACATTACTTTTTTTTTACTAATTTAAAGTTGGATTTCATTGATAAAATTGAGAATTAGTCGTGATAACTATTATGATCGAGTACATAGAAAATGAATCCATATTTATTTGCTGAACTTAAAACTTGTTTCTCATGCAGCTGTGTATTTTGAGAGCTGAAACAACATAAAAATGATTTCTTAAACTTTTGTGGAGAGTGTCATAAGGATAAGAAAGTGAGGCTTGTAACATATGATATTTTTCTTTGAATACGTTGCATTGATTCAGGAACCAGGGCAAAAGGGGTAGAAAAATAATCCTTTAGTAAGAACGATTTTATGTATGGTTTCTTTTGATATTACAACACAAGGGGCTTTTGGGTTGGTATTGTAGAATTCGTCACCTCGTTAGTATATAAAGAAGGTCGATTTGATAGATGTGGGGATTGTTGGCGGTCCATCGGTTGGAATCGAAGAAAAGGACAAAGGACTACCAAATTCATTGCAAATGTGTAAAGAGATGGGTACACGGTCTGGGCTCATTAAATCCACTAGTTTCTCAACTTCAGCAACATCAGACTTGGATGGTTTATTGGCCTAAATTTCCTTTTTCCTTTCTTGTTTTGCCATGAAAATGGTGATATATAATTAAAATGTAATCACAAAATCTAATATAATGATCCGAATTTTTTAAATAAAGCAATTTAGGAGGTTTTGAAGAGCTTGGCTATGTTATATTTGACTTGTAAAACTTTTCTATAATGATTCAGTATATACCCAAATTGACCCATTTTCAAATAAATTGGTTTCTTGTCTTATAGGTTTATTTACCAAATTGCACTTTGTTTGTTCCCTACTTCATGAGGTTTTGAACTCCTTGACATATAACTTTTTTGACTTTGCTTTTCCAATCTCCCTAGCTTTGGCTCTTGCTAAAGTGGATAAGACAACAATAGGAAGTCTTAACAGCTGATGTGGCAGTTGATACTAGAGGCGTGGGCTCAGGATACGCAAACAACGATGGTTTGGCTTGTGACTTAAAAGTTGATGGAATTGCAATAAGGAAGACTCAGTTTTCATGGTTACTTCTAAAAGATTGGCACTTGACAAATGCAAACAGCCTGTCGGGATCAGATTGTTTGTATCAGCTGCTCATACAGAGTCTGATATGCAGAAAGCATATGAATTGTAGAAAGAGCATAATGGTTATACGGGCGTAAATTTTTCGCCTCAAAGCAGTGAATCTGAACACTCACTAGCCATTCAGGTATAAATTTAGTTCTTAACATTAAATTATGTTGAAGTCATCCAAAGGGTATTTTATTGCATCCGTCGTCTTACATTGTTGTTAAATAATGTAACTTTTACAAATTATGGTCAAACATATTAAGTTT
>BQNB010194869.1:0-11415 GCA_026074375.1 Tanacetum coccineum
TGTTTGTGAGGATCGATTTTGGTTCTACCATCAAATTGGTTCCCTTTGATGAGAGTCAAGTGGTTACCTTTAATGGAAAATTCGTTTGCAGTTTCAGGAATGGTGATTGCAGAACCGGGAGTCAGAGCGACAACACGGTCAGCCCACATGGGTTCGTCATCCATGGGATAGAGATTTTAAAGGGTAATGAGAAAGTGACGGAAATAATTAATGTCGAGAATTGGCGGATAGACAATTCTCGGGAGTTGAGGTGGATTGTTTCTTTGCTCGAACGAAACTCTTCTGTTTCGTCGACGAAGTATTCAATTTAGAGTACGTTCAGGTTCAGGTAATGGTTCAACAAGTTTAGAGTTGGAAGCACGTGTATGCATCCAATGGAGAATTTGTTTGGGTCAGTTTGCCAGAAAACTGTACGTCGATTTTGAAAATAGGGAATGTTAAAAATTATTTTTAAAGGGTTGATTATAGAACAGCTTTGAAATCCCCGGCAACGGCGCCAAAAACTTTTGATGTGTTTCAAAAAGCTTTAAATTTAAAATAACTGAAAATACCAATTTTATTATAGGGAAACACACGGGTAAAAGTATAACCCACGTATGTAGTATAATCTTTTTAAGGTAAGACCAGGTCATCCACAGGGATTTGCGTAGTGTCAAATATCGGCTGAAAAATAAACTTTAACAATTGTGAGTAATATGACTACTCGGATAACTTCATATAATTCATAAGTAATGGTAATAGTTACGATCTTAGACTTAGGACTTTAATTCACAAAAAGTATTTTCTCGTCAGAAAATGTTTCTACAAATTAACTTGTTTAACTTAAGACTTATGCTTAGCTAAGTTGATTAGATGTGTCACTTAAATAATCTAGTTACTATTATGTCAAATCTCTTTTTGCTTATCAAATAACGTAAGTGGATTTCTCGTCACAGACGATAAAGATCATAGACAAATCTTTAAAACTATATAGATCACAACGGGTCTTTCGACCTATACCGGCGTGAGTATATAATCAAAGTTGATAATCAAAGTTAATAAGATTAGACATGATAGGATTATAACAAAAGCTTAAGATTAACAAGATCGTAATTATACCAAACGCTTATTCATTATATAATTTTCACCGAGTAGTCATGAGAGATTTAGCCTCTCATGACTATGAAATTCATAACAAAATCAAGTAGAGTAACATAAATCATACTATATTCGGGCAAGAGTATGGATCAAAACCTCGTTCTTGGTTCTTCGATCTTGAATCTCCAAAAGATATGGTGTTTTATTCTTGGAGAAAGGGTTTGTGTTTTATACTTGTTTACGTGCTTTTGTATGCGACCTATCATTCAACTGGATCTAGTGATACGGACCAAGTAATTTAGATGCTGAGATGGCTCTCCATATACTGATTTATACATCTAGACCAGTTGGATCATAAATAATAACCTATATTTACCTTTAGATTATGAGCTTAGTTGGACCGGCAGGTGACCCTTGGGATCAACGAGTACGTTCTAATTCATTGGTAAATACTTGGTTAGTGGACTACTAGTGTATAAATTGCCATTAAGCCGTAAGTGGGTAAAGTCTCCATGAGATAAGGTGTAACAAGATCACCATTGCTTTAATCCCTAAGATAGATTATAATCAGTAAATAAGGATGCTTTATGCGGATATGTTTAATTGTGACAGAATTCTTTGTATCTAGGTCTTAGGAAGAATTACCGCCTAAGTCTTAATAATGATATGCCGCCTCGAGATAAGTAATCATTGCACTAAATAAACAAACCAACTTCTAATCGGATTAATAATGGCTAATACAGTTTTCTTATATTTGGCTTGACCGCTCTTTTATCTTTTGTTAATTTGCTTGCGTGTGTTAGTGTGTATTGAATTGGTTTTAGTCATCACCAAACCCGTGCCAGTCTCTCAGGCTGAAAAACCTCCCTTATCTATTAGATTTAGGATTAACATAGGTTTATCATAGGTTTAGTTTAGGATAGAACTAATTTAGAACTAGCTTAGTTTAGTAAACCAAAATATTAATAAACTGTAAGTGTTCCTCGCTCTTAGTGATCGACACCATACTTACCATGAAACTCCCATATGACCGGGTACACTGCCTATTAAAGTGTTGTTTTTTGGTTAGGTCAGCAAAATATAAATTTAAAATTTGAAATCATAAATTACAACCACACAACAACACATCAAGTTTTTGGCGCCGATGCCAGGGAGTGAAGTTGTTTAATTCTTATTTATTAGTGTTTTAGTTTAGTCCAGATTAGTTTAGATTAATTTGCATATTTGCGTGTTTGTTTTTTATGTGTTTAATTTTTTGCATTGTATATTTTGCATATTGTGTGTTTGTGTTTTTTTTTTGCATCATTCAAAGTCTGCTGTAAAAATTTTCACACCGATACGGCGTATCCATCGCTTTGGATATGGCGTATACATTTTTGTAAACAATACATCGTATTCTGTTCATAAAGTCTATACGACATATTCAAGATAATTGAACACGGCGTATAGACTATCTGATACATTAACAGACTCTTAATTTTCGTATTCTGTTTCCGTGCTTTATCATATACCTTCTTTCGAAGCATATACTACTGATTGTTTATCCTCTGTTGCAGGGAGTGCGTTACAAGGAGTTCGGATAACCCATTCAACCTTTCAAAGACCCAGAATAAGTATCACAATTAGTTAGGAAGCTTCTCAAGATAACTGGTCTTGATTGTTTGGGGTTTCTAGGGACTTGACCTTATTACTGATCCAGAGAATCAGTTTGGAAGAAGAGATTACAAGAAACAATGACAAAGCTTACTTTGGAAGAGCCTTTAAGCATGTTTATGGTTGAGATTGCAAAAAGGCATGATGAACACTCCAACTTGATCAAGAAAATACAAGCCTTCACGGATTTTGCATTAAGGAATAAAAAATCCTCGATCAAAGCTTTGGAGATCCAAGTCAGGCAAATGAGCATTATTTTGCATAAAAAATTATCTGGGAATTTACAAAGCTTGACTAAAATTAAGCCGATGGGTAATAATGAGACGATTTCTACTTCTGTTAAAGCTGACAAGCCTTCAATACGCCGTATATACCAATACACCGTATCGAACCTACAAAATAGAAACTTATTTTTTGAGTCAAAGAAAATGACTTTACCTTCTTCGAATCACTTGAATGATGATTACCGGGACGAATTGAAGGAAACTGATGGAGAAAAAGATATGGAAGCTCATTACACTAATGCAAAGCCTCTTGGCAAATCCTTGCCTCGAAAGGAGAAAGACCCAGGGAGTTTCACTTTACCTTGTTTCATTAATAATATATGTTTCAAGCTTTAGCTGATTTAGGAGCAAGCGTAAGTGTTATGCTTATTCGACCTATACTACCCTAGGATTAGGAGACTTGATTCCTACTAAATTAATTGTCAAATTGGTTGATAGAACAGTTAAACGACCCAAAGGAATTGTTAAGAATGTGCTAGTAGGTATTGATAAATTTACTTTCCTAGTAGACTTCATTATTTTAGATATCCTCAAGGATTTTAAGACCCCCTTAATCCTAGGAAGACCTTTCTTGTCTACTTATCATGCCATTATAAATGTGTTTAAAGCAAAGATAACTTTAAACGTTGGGAATGATAAATTTTTTCTTTAAAAGTAATAAACCTACTAGCAACATAATTAAGAGGGTCTATGCATTAAGTTTGATTAAAGGTACGGAACTTGAAGCTAGGCTAATGGGCAACGCGTTGAGAAAGAATAGATCGCATGACCCTAAATTTGAGGATTACATTGAATTAAGTGATCTAAACAAACCATTAGAACTTAGGCATGATCAAGTATTTGACTTAGGACCCACCGTTAAGGAAGGTGGGGTAATTGATACACCCATCAAGGAAATGGTCAAAACTAGGCATGATGATGATCAGATCACCAATTGAATTGAGGATTATCCTAGTTTTAGCAACCTCGATAGGAAGATTCATGTCAATGATGCTTACAATTTGAGGTTCTTTTGCATGATAGGTTTTGAACACGTAGATGCTAATTTCTTCCCTCTCTTTTCCATTAATGTGATGTCCAAAAAGTTTTATAACTCTATAATGAAAGACAAATTGGAGTATAAAGGGAATAATATAGTAGGAGCCTTAATGAATGTGCCTATCTTTGTTGGAACTTTTTCTATTATAACGGATTTTGCAGTTTTGGAAGATATGGATGCTTATTGTGATAAAGGAATGGGTCATGTTATTGTTGGTGAACCATTTTTAAAAGAAGTTAGGACTAAAGCAAGACGGTTTGAGGGAATTATTACCCTTTACAAGGGTAACGGAAGTGTAACTTACCAGATGGTGCGGTCACATCCAAGGCTTAAACGCCACACTAATCAACAATGTAACAAAATCTCACCATTACCCAAGGTAAGTGAACAAGACAAGATGAATGGGATCCCGCACTCATAGCAAAAGTTGAAGGGTTTCTACAAAGGAGTTTTGAATTTAGGACCCGACTTTTTCTGAGATCCAAAGACCGAAGAATGGCTCATACACGGGCACATTAGCGTGCATGAGATGGAATGGTGAAAGAACACTAAGGAAAAAGTCTAACTTAAAGACTCAGCTATAAACAAAAGTGCTTCCCGAGAGACAACCCAAAATGTTATTTATTTTTTATCAAGTCTGTCTTCCTAGACATCAATACGGCGTATCCGCTCTATACCATACGACATATTGAATGTCTGGACGTTATTAGTCCTTTAAAACATTATTGTCAGATATGGCAATACGGCGTATTCATGCACATGATACGGCGTATTTAGCAGACTGACCCGTATTTAGATACTTTTTACAGGTCTCTATACGGCGTATTCCAGTTTATGGATACGGCGTATTGATCTCCTGTACAGTTTAGTTTAGTTTAAATTAACCGTAGGTACCAAGATAGGAATGCATTTTTTTCCTACATTTTGCACAAGACCTCGCTGAAAAGAAATAACTTCAAGACAACTGTTTAACACAAATCTTGCTCAATAAATCTACAAGGAAAATCTACCGAGCAAAATATCAGGGGAGTTTCTCATTTTAATTCTTTTAATTCCTGTTTTTAATGTTTTATCTATACAACAAGGACATTGTATAATGCAAGTGGGGGGATGGAAATTAGAATGTATAATTGTCCTATTTGTTACTAAAATTCTTAAATTATGCTTAAATTTAAAAAAATTTCAAGCATACTTTTGTGAAATTACTTGTTACATAACCTGCACACAATAACCCTTATTAGATATTGTGAGGATTTAACCTTATCCGTTTCCAAATGTTTACAAAAATTTCACAAAATATGAGTGTGCTGGTGATGTTGTAGACTTTAGAACTTGGTCTATTCAAGACCACAATAATGAGTACTATGGATTTAGATGGAGTAACTTGTTTAAATTGGTAAAATTCTAGGATTACACCCAAAAAGCCTGTATATGTTGTTTTATTAACTAACTACACTGGTTAGTTAAATTTATGTATAAACCCTTTGTTTACTCTCATCTTAAGAGTAAGACACCCCTAAAAAACCTATAGAGCCAATCCTTTAGGAATAACACCAACTGTTTGTTTTGTTACACCTTTACACCTTAGCCTACCCTATTAAATTAAGTCTATTTATCAGTTGCTAGTTGCTTATAGTGTAAAGTATGTATTTCCCGAGTCTTGTGTCAATTTTCTATCTTTGGTACGATTGGGAAGAAATTTGCACATTGCAAATGGGAATGTATAAAGTAGTCAAAACTCATGTATTTTTACTACCATCACAATTATTGGTACGTCCGAAGAATGGAGAATTATCGAAGGAATTATCCGGAGTTATTATGATCTTGAAGATGATGAAATCACACCGAGTTTTGTAGTTAGTGTTTAAAAAAATACAAAAATTAGGAAATCTCAACACAAAAAGAGGAGGAAAGTTTGAAGATAATCGTTTCGCAAAAGCTTAGACCGAAGGAATTATATGAAGGATCGATTATTCGTTGATACGTCTTATAAGTCAACGATGTAAAGTTTTGTATAAAGTGGTAGATATCGCCACTTGTCTTGTAAAAGTATGTAAAGTATGGGATGATTGGGAAGTTGACCGTTACAGGAACGCCAACTCAGGTTGTTGTTTTTGATCTATGATCAAGACATGTATAAATAGTTGTGTCTTTTTCATGGTAACGGTCAGGAAAAAAGTGTCTAGCAACTTGTATCTTAGACTTAATCTATTTGTTTTGTAATTTTTATTTAACAACAATTTATTTCCCTTTCCTAATCATTAACCATGGGTTTTACGCGAATGAGGATGTGATCGAACATGCATGTCTATTCCGTCGTTACGGCCATGTATGCATGTCTCAGCTGCCTTGTTGGTTTATTACTATTGGTGAAAGTTAGAAGATCCCTACCCTATATCATTCTTCATCCTAACCCTTGGTTAAACTCGAATGAGGATGTGATCGAACACACATGTCTATTCCGTCGTTACGGCCATGTATGTGTGCTTCAGCTGCCTTGTTGGTGTGGTACTTTTGGTGAAAGATTGTAGAATGATCAACCCTAAGCCTTATAATAAAAACCCATTTTACCTTTATAAACTTGTTACTCCTTAGCTCTAGTGGTGGAGATGTGTATCCTTGCCAAGCCTATGATAGAATACTCGTCACGACCGAGCAATTGAGCGAATTAGTTACATGTTACCACATAGATTAGTTGAGTGATTTGAGTGTTTTCATCTTCCTATTTCGTGAGGTGTTTGGTTGTGTACTTGTAATAGATCAAATAAATGCTTAAACGGAAAAATCCTTAGGGATACATTTTCATAAACTTCTAAAGGCTACTTGAGGACAAGTAGGATTCAAGTGGGGGGATATTTGATGACATCAAATAACGTCACTTTTATAGCATCATTTATCCCATGAAAATAACCCATTTTGTATAAATATTGCAAAGAATTGTTACTCAATCGTTTGTATTTGAGAATTGCAGTAATTATGGAGTATTTGGTGAAGATTAGCAAAAAGGCACGCATTCTGGAGCTTAAACGAAGACATTTGAAGATTACCGTTTTGAAAATCAATACGCCGTATCCATTAAGGAAGATACGGCGTATCTGTGCCTGCACTTCATAAAAGACCACGATGGAAACAAGATCTAATATGCTATATCTAGGGAAGACCAATACGCCGTATTTAAGCTATGGAAATAAAATATTCTGGAAGATATCAAACGTGGTCCCTACTACAAGAAACCCCCAATACGCCGTATCAAATCCTTTCGATATGCTGTATTGACCTTTTTCCAAACCTTATAAATAAAAAACTCAAAAACGAGTTTTCATTGTGCTAAATCATATTCTCGATACCCTAACCTCAAAGGTTGATTTTCAAAGGAGAAAAAGAGCAAAAGAGGTCGTGCAACGTAATTAATTCCATAGGAAACAACTTGTAATCTCCTATACTCTTGTAATCATTTAGTTTTTGGTATCATTCGTTAACTCGGTTAGTTTACCTTGGCTAAATTATTACTTTTGTATTAATTATGATGTTTGAAGGCTAATACCTTCGGGTATTAGCCATTATTATGAAGATCTTAATGTTTGGTTTGTTTATCTTGATTTCTTAATTTATCGTTGAATTGCTTGTTTATGTTTATCAATTTATACTCGTTTACGTGCTTAAGTATGCGACCTATCATTCAACTGGATCTAGTGATACGGACCAAGTAATCTAGATGCCAGGATAGCTCTCCATATAGTGATTTATACATCTAGACCAATAGGATCACAATTAACGACCTATCTTTGCCCTTAGATTGTGAGCTTAGTTGGACCATAAGGTGACCTTGGTATCAACGAGTACGTTCTCGATTAATTGGTAAAGACTTGGTTAGTGGACTACTAGTGTATGAATTGCCATTAAGTAGTAAGTGGGTAAAGTCTCTATGAGCTAGGGTTTAACAAGATCACCATTGCTTTAATCCCTAAGATAGATTATAATCAGCAAATAAGGATGCTTTATGCGGATGCGTTTAATTGTGACATAATTCCTAACGTGTCTAGCTTTATGGGGGGGAAGAACCGCCTAAGTATTAAGAATTATATGTCGCCTCGAGATAAGTAATCATTGCACTAAATAAACAAACCAACTTCTAATCGGATTAATGATGGCTAATATAGTTTTCTTATATTTGGCTCGACCGCTCTTTTATCTTTTGTTAATTTGCTTGCATGTGTTAGTGTGTCTTGAATTGGTTTTAGTCACCAACAAACACGTGCCAATCTCTCAGGCTGAAAAAACCCCCTTATCCATTAGATTTAGGATTAACATAGGTCTAGCATAGGTTTAGTTTAGGATAGAACTAATTTAAAACTAGCTTAGTTTAGTAAATCAAAATATTAATAAATTGAAAGTGTTCCTCGCTCTTAGTGATCGACACCTTACTTACCACGAAACTCCCATCTGACTGGGTACACTGCCCGTTAAAGTGTTGTTTTTGGTTAAGTCGGCAAAATATAAATTTAAAACTTGAAATCATAAATTAAAAGCACACAACGACACATCAAATGTCTACAGCTCTTTAAATAGAAAACGGGACATATTTGGGGGGAGAAATAGTAAAATTCTTTCAAAATGATCTTTCAAAAAAGTCATCGCGGAATAATATGGTAAAAGTTTTTTTAATAACGGATTATCAATCAAAGGGGAGTTAATGTATTTGTAACTCAACTGGTCTTAAAATGTTATTGGATTTGATCTTTAAGGGACTAAATGGCAAAATATAAGGCTTAGAATCCTAGCAATAAACTTTAGGGGCTAAATATGACATTTCTATAACTTAGTTAAGCTTAATAATAAGTTTAAATGAAAATTAGAAGGCACAAGAAAATACAAGGACTATTTGTGTCACTTTCGAAACATAAACCGGTTATATATGTTTTCTAACACATTTTGCTTATCACTCACAATTATTAAAAATTCAAACTCACATTTCTCTCTCAACACATTTCGCTCGAATCAAAAGTTGAAAAACAAAACTTGTTTTCAAGACTAAAGGTACACTAATACTTGTTCATTATCTCTTTAACATAAATTTGGTAAAAAGAATTAGTTCATAACTCCTTTTTGCACCCGTAATCAATTAAAAAACGTACTAGGGTTCATAAGTAAAAAGTTGTAGTTTTTGTGTAATTAGTTGAGGGGTTTTGCTTGTAAGGGTGCATCTTAGATGCCTATGAAACAGTTTCAGATATCTCTAACTAATCAGTGAGATCTATTGATTTTTGTGATATGAATAGAGCGAAATATGTGCTTTAAGGTGGAATAGTTGTGAGTTTGTGTAAAGATGTGTAGTATGATTGTTCTTGTGCTACTCTAACATGCTTATGCCTCCTAAATGCTCTTTTACTTAGAAAAGAATGAATTTAGGGCATTAGTATAATAATAATGGCAATAAGTTTGATTATAAGACGTGACATGTGTTTGCAAACTGTTATAGACCCCCTTGTGTTTATAATATGTCTTGTAAAGGTTCTTAGCATGTTTGCCAAGAGTTTATTTCCTATGTGTGCTTGAATCTTGAGTAGCTTGCTAATAATGCTGTTTAAATCACGAGTTAAGTGTTTTTGTGATGTTATTGATTGATATGTGATGATTGTTAGAAACTCTTATTGGTTTTTACTTGATAAGACCTAAGTTAAGAATTTTTTGACTGAAGCGAAACATGTCCTGTTTGAATGAAGCGAAACATGTTTTCAAGCAAAACATGTTCCACTCATTCTAAGTGAAACATGTTCCACTTCATCTAAGCGAAACATGTTTTCACTTGTTCAAGCAAAAGATGTAAGACAGGTTAAGTGAAACATGACATGTGCATCATATTCAGGCAAAATATGTCAAAATACGAAAAAAAACTTTGCCCAAAATATTTAAAAATTTGTGTAATACTTGTGTAATTTTATCATATTTCATAACATGCCATATGTATACGTGTAATTTGTATTATCTGCTCTCTGTATGAATGTGTGTCCTAAGATCCCTTGGATCTGTCTTGTTGACTTTTACAGTTGACTTTGACTTTTGATCTTTGTTGACTTATTCTTAGAGTGTAGTAATTCTGTCACGTTTGCATGAAACCTAATCATAGACCAATCATATCATCAAAAGATAACCAAGATAATCAGTAAAATATATTTGTTGTGTATATAAACTATATTGGTTAATTCTTAAGCATAATCATGAATCCTTAAGAAACATAACAAGTTGCTACTCGTGATGAAAAGTGAGTTCCTTCTGCTGAGAGAGTCAAGATCAGCTCTACCAATATCAGATTGGAAACCACAGTGCCACAAAAGGAAGAGACATTTCAAGTGGTCATTGACATGATCAAGAATTCTATGTGTTTTAAGGCTTTCACTATATTTGCATATGTCCTAGAAATCTTTATGTAGTAATTCTGGTACACCATCAAGAAGGTTCAAGACACTGATTCTTATGGATTCCTCTTAGCCAACAAGAAGTGTACTGTCAATGCTAAAGTCTTTAGGACAATCCTTGATATCTGTCTAAGAGTAGAAGGTGTAAACTTCACGGATGTTCCAGATGATGATACTGCACTCACCTTTCTCATTTATCTTGGCTGCAAGGGTCCGCTGAACAGACACACCAACATGTTTATGGATCATATGCACCAGTCATGGATAACTCTGGCAGCTATAATCAACAAGTGCCTCTCTAGAAAGACTGCAAGCAATGACAAACTTAGAAAGTCCAGAATTGACATACTATGGGGGATGTTCAACAGAGAAAATGTTGACTATCCTGAGTTGATTTGGGAAGACTTTGCTTACCAAATTGATCACATGAAAGAAAAGAGATCAAGACGTATGAACATGCCATATCTCTGATTCACCAAAATCATCATCATCCACATCCTAAAACAACACAAGTCTCTCACCAACCTCAATCATAAGCACTATCATACAATCAAAGATGATGGTATTGTAAGCAGGTTAAAGTTTGTCAGAATAAGTGAAGACTATCTGGAATATGGACTTCCCATTCCAAATGTGATGCTGACTGATGCAATCAGACAATCAAAATCGTATTAGATGTTCATCAAATATTCCACTCATCAGATTCCCCCTAAGAAAAGCAGAGGAAAGGGGTCATAAGGGAAAAAGACAACAGATACTCCTGTTGAAGAAGTAGAGGTTTCTGAAGAGTCTGACCCTAAACCAGCTAAGAGAAAGACTTCCAGCAAAAGAAGAGTCAAGAAGAAAGTCACACTATCTGCTGACGACAACATTATTTCTGATGATCCTGATGCTGCTTTGGAGTTAGCTAAGTCTATCAGCCAAACTAAAGCTGAAGAAGCAGAAG
>BQNB010194870.1:0-11415 GCA_026074375.1 Tanacetum coccineum
TTGATAAACAATCTGTGAATTGCTATAAATCTCGTGGAACGACGTGGACTTACCTAATACTATATTACACTCGAATATGGTATACTTGCCCGAATGTTTTGTTTTTAGTAAAAATCGGTATTTTTAGTTATTATAAATTTAAAGCTTGTAAAAACACACATCAGGGATTAAAATCTTGTTAAACCCTAGCTCATAGAGATTTTACCCACTTACTGCTTAATGACAATTCATACACTAGTAGTCCACTAACCAAGTCTTTACCAATTAATCGAGAACGTACTCATTGATCCCAAGGTCGCCTGTTGGTCCAACTAAGCTCACAATCTAAGGGCAAAGATAGGTTGTTATTTGTGATCCTATTGGTCTAGATGTATAAATCAATATATGGAGAGCCATCTCGGCATCTATATTACTTGGTCCGTATCACTAGATCCAGTTGAATAATGGGTCGCATACAAAAGCACGTAAACAAGTATAAACTGATAAACATAAACAAGCAATCAACGATAAATTAAACAACCGGGATAAACAAACCAAACATTCAGATCTTCATAATAATGGCTAATACCCGAAGGTATTATCCTTCAAACGTCATACTCAATACAAAAGTAATAATTTAGCCAAGGTAAACTAACCGAGTTAACGAATGATACCAAAAACTGAACGATTACAAGAGTATAGGAGATTACAAGTTGTTTCCTATAGAATTAATTACGTTTCAAGACCTGTTCTGCTCTTCTTCTCCTCTGAAAATCAAATTTTGTGGTTTTGATTTAGCACGCTGAAAACTCATTTTTGAGTTTTCTATCTATAAGGTCTGGAATATGGTCGATACGACGTATTGACTGAGGTCAATATGGTGTATCGGAGGTTTCTTAGAGTAGGGACCACGTTTGATATCTTCCAGAATATGTTATTTCCATAGCTTGAATACGGAGTATTGGTCTTTCCTGGATACGGCGTATTAATCTTGTTTCCTTCGTGGTCTTTTGTGAAGTGCAGGCACAGATACATCGTATCTTCCTTGATGGATACGGAGTATTGGATGTCAGAACAGTATTCTTCAAATGTCTTCGTTTAAGCTCCAGAATGCGTGCCTTTTTGCTAATCTTCACCAAGTACTCCATAATTACTGCAATTCTTAAATAAAAACGATTAAGTAACAATTCTTTGCAATAATTATACAAAATGGGTTATTTACATGGGATAAATGATGCTATAAAGGTAACATTATTTGATGTCATCAGTCACCATAATATTCTTTTGATACTATTATATGCATAACCTTAGTTTGATGAAAATGAGCATTGCATTGTTAGTCCTCAATTATACATAGCCTGATCACCTATGTATAATTCAGGAAGGCCCATGCCATGCTAAGTAGTAGTCACCCTAAAACTTTTGTCAAAATCAATTCTCTACTTATATCCCCAAAGTGCAAAATTTTTGTGTCTCTATTCATAAAACGTGTTTGTCACAAGGAACCAAATTAGTAATCATAATAACTAAGTAGACCTTTACTCCACATTACTACATAGGGTTGACATCATCTTACGCCAAATCCTATCACGAAAAGTCAAGACACATCACTAATCACCCTAGGACAATTCCCCGTCAAGTTTGCTCGCGATTAAGGAATTTAATAAATCACCCATTAAAACCTAGAACGTGATACGTAAAATTTAGTAATCATGACTTCATCATAAGTATAGATTCGTTATCACCTTGTAATGGAAAAAGTTATAGCCGCCACTTTGAACCAAAAGGAACGGATAAGACTACTAGGATTCAAATTTTAGACATAACACATAAAATTTAGACCGCCGTCACAAACCTTGAATACCCAAGCTGAAACAATTAAGGAGGAAAATATCAAGGATGAAACATCTTAAGTAGTATATACAAGGAATTGAAACCCGTCCCAATGAGACTCCCTATATTAAGAAAACAAAATTTGTTACCACATTTTCGGAGGATTAAGATAAGTAATTCCGCAATAAAAACCCACACCTCTTCACCAACACCACTCCAGAAGACAATACAAACTGGATTTCAGGAAGAAATTCTTTTAACACGGGAAGACTGTAACAATCCGTAATTTCAGGTCATCTTACGTCAATAAACTCTCAACTATTTAATTTAAACTTTTACGCGTTTACTTTTAAGTTCAACCGTTAAGTTAAATCGTGTAAACTCAAAATTAACAATCAACATAAACCGACATCAAACAAATAAAAGTTTACGTCAAACAAGTGTTATATTATTTTTACGAAGATAATTATTAACTTTTTACATTTTATTTTTATATTTTACGTAAAACGCTTACGTTTTGCATTTCTAGTATTTATGCATGCATGTAAATTACATTACCTTACTATGCTTAAACAAATAGCCACATTTATACACAATACACAAAAAAATTATCAAATCCCTCTCCCTAACTATAGAAATTCGTCACCCACCTCACTTATAACTTTCCAACTTATTAAACAATATTGTTTATCTAATGGTTTACTCAAATAAGCTCTTGTCTAGTGAATAAAACCTTTAAGCCACCAATAAGTCACTTTCTATGTTTTTTTTGCTTCTAATTCACACGCCAACACCACTCTTTTGTTAAGTCTTTTCCCTACATGTCCCTTAGTATTAAACAAATGGTTAAGTGTTTCCAATATTTGACTAATAAAAAGAGATCATGACCAACTCAACAAGTAATGTGTATTGCCTGCTCTTGTGTTCTTAACCCACGACACAAACACTTCCCATCACATGTCATTCATACTTGGTCTTCCCATTCCCTAAACATGTCTAGCTCAATAAAATAATATAGAAACCATGCTTAGTATGACTGTTTAAGACACAACACTTCCTTTCATTATCACTTCAAAAGCAAAAGACACAAACTTTCTCTCCCTCTCTAGGTTCAAATAGAAACAAAAAGAGCATACAAGGGTTTTTAAGTATTGGTTTCATAGCTTATTCAAAGCTTATTTGGATCAAGGGTATGCAAGTTTAGGGTGGTGGAAGCCTATTTGGGTTGCATATAGTCGATTAGGGTTTTCACTTAGGGTTTTCGGGTTATTTTTCATGAGTTATTCCATCATCAAGTAAGCAAACCATCCTTTCTCATACAGTATTACATTCATATAAATCATATCTTGTTCATTATATATCACCAATATGCATACGTTGCTTAAAACCCATTTCTTTTAAACGAAAATGCACTAGTATCTGATGTAGGCGCCACTTTTGTAAAAACCAACTTAAAATGGATTCCTAACTTACAACTTTGTTACTACACTTCATTATAAGGTCATCTAATTTTTGAAACCTAAACCAAACGATAGTAGTCTTGTAGTTTAACCTTTAAAATCAAAAGATTGGAAGAATGATAAAAATGGCAAAATGGGTAACATTAGGACTTAGCACGACCACTCTAGGATGGGTTAGAGATTCGGGTCAGTAGTGGATCATGTAGAGGACATTATAACATGAATTTAGTAATTTAAAACACTATAAACGGACATCGGATGAGTAAGATACGTCTGAATGAAAATCTGCGTATTTATATGCAAAGCTGTCAAAAAGTAGGAAAACCAGGAATAGCATATTTTGAGATGAAATTCGAGGTTCTTAATGATACAATTAGGATCTGTGATAGTTGAGGTTTTTTTAGTCAACCCAGGTGGCTTTCCACAGCCCCTGGAAACACCAAAAAAAGGTGTTGATTTGAGAAAGTTATGGTCCACCAAAGTCTGACCTCATGACTAGTACATGCTGAAATAAAACTTGAAATTTTGCTAAGTCTGGAAACAATCCAATCTTCGCGACCAGCCTGTTTGGATACTGTTTTTAAGGCAGTTGGAATCCGAGATGGATGAATTCATAACTTTTAAAAGTACATACCTCCTAGTTTTTAGAAACTCTGGACTCGTATTTTTAGGTTCTGTAACAAAAGAGTTATCTGTTAGTGATGTAGGTAACTCGTAAATATTTAGCACTTTTGTAAACGTAATATTAAATATTTTGCTTTTCCAAAATCCGCGTTTTAACTTATAAAACTTAAGCACAATTGTGTATGGGTGATATAGGACTGATACTAAGCATTTGCATTATTGCACACTAGTTTTCAATCCTAAAAGCATATTACTATTTTAGGTTGCGGTTAACGTTTCCGTGCATCGTTTTCCGTGCTTAATTTTCATTGTCGATATTACTTTCACTTAAGGTGAGTTTCATGACCCCTATTTTACTCCTTTTTAACTCTTTTGGGGGAGAATACATGCGCATTTCCAAACTCGTTTACATACTCATTTACATGATTGATTACAAACTTGTTTACATACTTATTTACATGATCGGTTTCATACTCATTTATAAATCTCAAGGCGAGATGCATGGCTTATTTTACAAAAGGACACAAGTACAATACTTTTCAATGTTTACAATAATTGTGTAGCGTGCCTAAGTTGTGATAACCTACTATGCCCACTAACATGAACTGTTAATTACTTAGTGTAAGCGCGAATGTTATAAATAGATCTATTTGGGATTTAAATCCCCGTTCGGGTGAGTAGCTCTCACTAGTTTTGGCGAACCGAACTAACAGACGTATACAATGTCGGATTTGGGATGTTACGGGTTGAAATCTACACGGGGCTTTCAATTGCATTAAGTTGCACTCATACACATCGTAGTATCAGTGTCATGAGCTTAGTGCAGTCGTAATTACATTTTGTGATTTTGTATGTGTTACATTAGTCATACACTTTATAAATCTTGTGGTCCACATTACTTTTATTGAACGTCACTAGTTGTTAAACATTTTACATGATACCGTGGTGAAGCAGTAAACACTATGCTCTTTTGGTCCTACATTTACATTTACATAAACCTATGAACTCACCAACTTTTTGTTGACACTTTTTAGCATTTATTTCTCAGGTGAATAAGATGCTTGACATAACTAATGTGCATTGGAGTCCAAATTTTACAAGATTACATTCATGGATTTCTACATACATTCAAACAATTAAATCTCGTTGTATTATTTTCAGTCTTTCATTTTGATGCAACTTTAGGACAAATGTTATAACAAGTTCAATTTCAATTAAATCAACGAGATTACTTTTCAAACGACTCATTTAGAGGTCGTTCTCTCATATCTTGTGATGTTGTATTCATGAAATAACACTCCCGGACATAATTCCAATGCGACCCATTTTGGAGTTGTTACAAAATACCAGTGGAAGACTTGGGTTGATCATGAGTTTTTTCTCCATTATTTTTCATCTTTTTGTAACGGTTTTGTTTTAATTGTATCTTCTTAATTTTCCTTGTAAATCATGTATATTTCTCTTGTAATATTCTGAGTTTGTAATATATTTGTATATTTTATTGATTTATTGTAAAAAATTTGGCATTGTACTTAAGATTATAGAGATAGAAACTTGATCAAAGTTGTTTTTGTAATATTGAAATTAGGACGGTTTAAAATTAGTAGCTTGTGAACGAATTCTAGAAATATTGATGGAATTTGATGATTAGGAAAAAATATAGGGACCTAGTTTTATGTATTAGCTTCGTTTCTTCGGGTGGCACGAGTCGTGGCGATACCCGATGAATTTTCTAGAAAATAAACGGTGTAGGTTGTCAGAAACTACACACATAATTTCATTGGGCTAAAGCTTCAAAGATTTGTATAGAAGTTACTATTTTGGTAAAATTAAAACTTGTAGGTAACAGTCTAACTTAGATTTTGGCGTTTGAATCGGCCCCAACGGATGTACGGTTTAAAAGATACGTCTGTTTTCCCGAGGAATAAAAATCTATGAAAATCACAGTTTTGATACATGTTGGAAAACTTACCATATGACCTCATTTTTACAAAAACCGAAGTGGCTGGACCTACATATCAGAAAAATAGACTCGTTTACCTTTTCGTAGGCGTAAAAACCGAACCGAGACCATTTACAGATTAGGAGTTATAAGTCCGAGAAGTTGGTTAAAACCAGAAAATTTGGACCGCCCACATGTTTTGGGCTTATAATATAAACTTGGATAATTTTTTTTTGGCTTATAATATAAACTTGGATGTTTGTTTTAGACCCAGGTATTTTATAAAAATTAAAACTTTAAGTACATTGCCAAATTTATAAAAGATTTAATAAAAACTTATTTATAATTATTATGTAATATTTATAAATTCTAAGACGCGACATTACTTTTAGGTTGCTTCTAGGATTTTGTCGACACTCCCGATGTTTATTGTCTGATATCTTTATCGTGTTGGATAAAGGTGAGTTTTCGTGGCCCATTTTTCCTATGATTGTTATTGGGGGGGGAAATGATACTCAAATGATGTTTTTAATGTTTTCCATGCGGTGTTTCACTGTTTTTCTTACTTGGACAATATGTGCTATTATATTTCTTTATATGTGTGCATTATGTGTATATTTGGAACTTGGTTATTTAGTATATCTTTGGGAAGAGGTACCCAGTATATCTTTTGGAAGAAGCACCCAGTATATCTTTGGAAAGAGGCACCCAATATATCTTGGGGTAGTGGTACCCAGTTTATCTTCGGGTAGAGGCTCCCGGTATTGTTTGATTTTAAATATGTGACTCTTGGTTTTGTGATTATATTGAAAGCTTATATGTGCGTAAGATACTTACTATTGTCCTACTTGTATGCCTTGCACAACAAAACTATGATTTCTTTTGTGTCTTAAACCTGCGAGCTCACCAACATTATGTTGACTTTTTCGAGTATCCATTTTCAGGTTATAAGATTTCTGAAGCCTAAGGATTTAGAGCTTGTGATTTGGCTTAGTGAGACCTAAGAAGAGGCCTTTTTTTAAAGTCAATCATCATGATGTTGTCCCGGCATGTGGGATTTTGATGCATTATGGCTATGTTATTGTAAACATTTATGGTAAATTTTCATTTAGTAAATTCTCTATTATGTTATACCAATACTTATGATGGTTCTTCTTCGTTCACGCCTCGCGTTTCTGCCTAAGGCAGGGTGTGACATTCACATAAGTTTTAAATCTATTTTTCTAATATATAAAACCATCGCTTTCAAATAGTGATGGTCTTTGCATAGATTGCTCTTCTAGATATTTATTGAAAACCATAGATCGACTCAATCTTTAAGGTACAATATACTTTAAAGATCTTAGGTGACCTTGGATCCTGATACCAATTGTGGAAACTAGAAAGGAGGTTAAATAGTTTTTTCCATTTTAAAAATAAAACGAGATTGTTTACTTATGTGAACTAAAGAGATATACAAATGTATATATGATAACAATAAATAAATAAATAAATAAATGCAATAAGTAAGTAAGTGAAGAAAGGAAAGATCAAACCAAAGCCACGAGGATTTATAGTGGTTCGGCTATGAAGCTCCTCTTCGCCCTACTCCACTCCCAGAGTACCCAACTCGAGAGTTCTCTTCACTATGTCAATAAGCCCCTTTAGGCAGAGAAAACCATACAACATTGCTTACACTTTTTCTGGTACAAAGTTAAATACTGAGTTCTACTTCGAGATAGAACCAATCTAACACACTATGTATTTTAAGGCCTAAAATACTAACCAATCATACAACTATTATTACACAAGAAAAATAGATGATGGTGGATAAATATCACAAATGTGATGACACAACTAAACTAATACCACTTGAAGCTTGGATGTCTTCTTTGTGTTCTTCACTAAAGAGTCTAATAATTAGATCACTTGTAATGGATTATAGAAGGATTATAATGATCAAAGAATGTATGAAAAAGAAAGAAAATAAATATGCAAGAAGAACGTTTGGAAAGGGATAGTTCAAATGAAAACATTTGGCTCCTATTTATAGGTAAAAGTTCGGATTCAAAATTTTCAATTCCATGGATCGACGGATCCAGGGTATGGTGGATTTGTCTGCCTATTTGGTGGATCCATTAGTGGTAATTAGCCCTTTTTTGTATTTTAGTAGTTAATCACAAATCTTTACAAAATATTCTAATAGTACTTAAATATATGATTTAGTACATATTTCTACAAGGAAAATATTTCTTAACATTAAAACGGAAATATTTTCTAGATTTGTAAAGATATGGAAATATTATTTCCATTTATGGTTAATCACTAGTATAACTAGTTATTAATTAAGTGTTTACTTGAAATCATTTGTTTAATATGGATGTAAGCAAGCTTACATGAGGTTATGCACATGATTAAACTAGTATGCAAGACAAAATATTTTGTTTGATCATTAACTACGCTTTATAATGTCATATTCATACCATAACCGAAACAACCTCCTAAACACTTTACTCTATTTTCTTCTTTATCATGTCTTATTCACTAATATAAGTAGTTATTAATTAAATCATTTGTTTAATATGGATGTAAGCAAGCTTACATGAGGTTATGCAAATGATTAAACTAGTATGCAAGACAAAATATTTTCTTTGATCATTAACTACGCTTTATAATGTCATATTCATACCATAATCGAAACAACCTCCTAAACACTTTACTCTCTTTTCTTATTTATCTTTTGATTTGATGTTAAACCGATTATGTGGGAGGGAAATTTATTCGCATAATTGTCATTTAACAAACTCTATTAAGAACACATATATATGCGTCTCTTACTTTCTAGATACCAACATATAGGTAAACATCTCTTAGCTTTAATCGATTCATAAAACCGCACTTGTTTCAAGCCTTCTAACCCAACAATTAGTTTGCACCAATACTTTATTAAAAGAAGACCACACCTTGTGTTTGTCAACTCCTTCATCACCACAACCAACAACTCTACTTTGTGGACTTTAGGCGTAAATTTAAATGGAGTCTAGGATTTTACAAAACTAGAACCTCACAACTCTATTGTCTAAAAACACTATCATAGGATCTCATCCTTATCTCTTTTGACACATACCGTGCACTTCATTGTTAGTGAAAACGATTTACTTATCTAAACCGTCTATTCCAACACTAGCTCAACACGTAGGATTTTCCAACACTTTTCGAGCGTGTATTATGGCATCTTAAGCTAGTTGTGACATTTGTCCTATTCTACGCTCAATATAAGAGTTTTTCTTTCTATGTGTCTATTTGTGAACATGTTCGTTCGTATATATGACCATTTATGTGTCTATTTTTTTCATTCCCATAAGAATATGTGAACGAGTTTCATTCCTATTTTTTGATATGAATATTTGAATAATCTTGTAGTAGGATAATATTCTTGCTTTTATCTTGTGTTAGACTTAAAACTAACTCATTTGGATTTTTGTAGGTTGATTACGGTTGAGTATGTTATCAAACTGGTTTATGCTCATTCGCACCTTTTTTCATATTTTGATCATTATCTTGCATTGCATTAAGGTTAGCATTATTACCTTTGGGGTTTTTGCAAATGATATTAGGACTATAGTAGGGAGAACAAAGGTTTAAATGGAATTATTTAGTGGTAGTACATTACATGTTCATACATGCATAATCATCATCACCACGTTATAAATAAGCATGCATTGTTAGTTACTCGCATTGTCATCACCACCTCCTACCTCCACTTTCACTACTCAATAAGTCACAATGTCTACCACCTCAAGTTCTTCATCAACCAACAAGGTCAAGTTTAGTGAAAAACCTTTTACTTTTATCAATCTTGAGTCACCCGCCGAGTTATCTTCATAAAAAGATTCACCATGAAATTTTCCATAACTACCATAACCACAACCTACTATAAACTCACCACCACTACAACCCATGGAAGTTGAACCACCTTTCACAATACACCAACATATGCCTAACTTGATGCCTCTTTATGGATAGTGAGTCATCTACATTTCTCGACACTCATAAGCATCTTTGCCTATGTTGTTAAAAGACAAGTGAATTTCGTAATAAAATGCAACTCGTTCTAAAATGTATTCTTACAACCTTGAACAACCTCACCAACAAAACCAACCATGGTGATGCAAATAGTAGGATTATTTTTTTTTGCCAGTGTCTTACTTCTAGTTCATATTTTTATAAGAGTTTATTTTAGAAAATCATATTGCATTCTCATTTTTTGTAGTTCTTACTAGAAGACTACACTTCATGAGATTTTTTACTTTACGATCATGGTTTTCTATCTTGACTTGCTTATGATTGCATCACTTATATTATTATGTTGCATCATATATACATATTATTGCATATTGCATCCTCGTCCAAAGACGAAGTATATATTGCACTAATCTTTTCTTTATAGGTTCAAACACATATATACACTTTAATGTGTATGGCACCCTTATCTATGGCACTCTTGTCTATGAACAAAAGTGGCTTATAATATTTTTCGACAGGATATACACATTGTTGTATATGACATTCTTGTCTATGTATGAAATTTGCACTAATCATTTTATTTCTTTTTTGGTTCATTCATATACACGGTGTTGTATATGGCATATTTGTCTCCGAACGAAGTTTGCAATGATTATTTTTCTTTTGTAGGTTCCACGTTGTTGTATATGGCATAATCATCCAAGGATGAAGTTTGCATCCATTAATCTTATTTTTGTAGGTTCACCTTGACGTCCTCGAACAAGGAGGGCATCCGTTAAGCACTCATATTGAGTCAGTTATACACTTTGTTGTATATATTTGTCTAAGGACAAAGTTATTATTGCACTAATTTTCTGTTTTGTAGGATCTTCTTGATGCCCTCGAGCAAGGGGGAGCTTTTGTCGAGCATTTATGGAGTGCATCTTACATACACTTTGTTGTATATGACTTGCTCGTCCAAGGACGGATATAGTTCTGCACTCAGTTTTTGTTTGTAGCTTTTCAATCATACCTTGATGCCTCGAACAAGGGGGAGCATGCGCGCATTCATCATTATTTTAACTCTTCGACACTCATTTGTGTTTCGAAAAAAAGAAGAGAAGATAGTTTAACATAGCTTACCTACGTGTGTCGTTTTCTACATATATTTTATTCATCATATAATTCTCCTATTTTTTTATATAGGTTGCACAAAATTAACCTTGATGTAGGTTAAGCTTCTAAATTTGATCTATGGATCCACTGGTGACCAATGGTAATAATCTAGGGGATGCAACAACCATAGGGGATTGGAGTAGACAATCTAACGTCACCAAGGATGATGCAAGCTCGCCTTTTTGGGGAGAAACGAAGTTTAACTCTAAGGACGCGCCCTTTTTGTTTCGAAAAAAGGGGGAGAGGAGTGTAAACGAAGAAGGTGTTTGTCGGTAACCCAATATCACCTTCACTTTACCATTATGACCAAGAAAATAAGTTAGGAGATGATAAGAATTTTAGAGAGAGAAACAAGAGAGAGAAAGTAGAGAAAATAAGAGTGGTTGTATTCTAAACAAATGTGTGTGAAACAAATGA
>BQNB010194871.1:0-11415 GCA_026074375.1 Tanacetum coccineum
AAAACTTAAAACCCTTTAAGTCTAATCTGTCACTCTCTAAGGCTTATTATCTAGCTTATTATTTAGATTCATAAAAAGTCCCTTTAGTAAAAATTGCTTATTATAAGTTGTTTTATTAGGTTGTTCAAAAAGTTTTTGCAAAAATAAAAAAAGGGGAAATTGGGAAGTCAAGGGTGAGCAAGGCTCAAACCCTTGACCTCAACCAACCTCAACCCTTTTATACACACACCACACTACCATATGCGCCCTTGGGACTTTTACGTCCAAGGGTGCTTTCATATTTCATTACCCTTTTTAGCCTTCTTTGTTATTAAGCACTTCGAGTGCTTAATAGAGCTTTTCTGGCTTATTCATTTAAGCTATTTCTAAGCTAGCAATTTTCCTCTGTTCCTTTCATGTTTAGCAACCTTTAGGATTTTTCTTGGATTTTTAATTCAACTTTAGTATTTTTCGTGCATTTATTTTGTTTAAAAACTTTAAAAAATAAATAAAAATCAAAAAAAAAAATTCTGAAAATTTTCTTTTAATGTTTAGAAGGTTTAGGAATTAAATTTACATTCGTAGGGCTTAATTTTGAGATACTTGCTTATTTGTCGCGTTTTTAAATCCCGTTAACGTTTTTGTGCTTAATTGCTTAGTCGTTTACTTTCCTTTGCATGTTTTATGTGTTTTTAGCTGTAGAAATAGAAAACCAAATCACGCGATCACAAACTAGACCGACTTTCTATTCGCACTTCGCCAAGGACAAACGACCAGGGAGTTTTAGAAATTGATTTGGTTAAAAGCAATTCTCTTTAAACTTTTGGAATACGTATACTACTATACTATAATTGACTTCGCCTCTTAATTACACATACTTGTTTGTGTGTGTGGTTTGGAACGGATCAATTATTGACATGAAACTTGCCATAACCTGCCCACTTGTGCCAAGTCTAGGTCATTTGAAGTTGCTATTGATTTTGTATATTTTGCCTAATAACGGACGTATAATTTGACAGGCTGTAATAACTCTTGGTGAACTACGTACAATTGGAGACCTTAATAACATACACTCGACAGGCACCTTATTTCTCATTGGGATCATCTCCATTACGCCTACATTGATAACCAACAAGAACAAACCATAATATGTTTGGTTAGTCTCACGCCATGAAGCGATGTGATGAGTATGAATTCAAAGCACCCTCATGGAAGTGTGTACAGATGCAACATCAACTTGGAGTTCGGCTTCTGTTTAGAAGATCTGGTGGTTGATGTTGAGCCTCAGGGGATATGAAGGAATATGTCAGCAATGTTTTTATGTTTTCTTTAGTGATGTTTCATTTGCTAGTGTCATTATAGACCATTATGTAAAAACTCAGATCCAACTTGTTTTATATCTCAGGTGTCAAAAACTTTTTTAAATTTCTAATCATAGATGCAAAATGTTATGCAATTTATAATATATGTTCAGGACTAAATTGCAACATGATATGGTCAATGTTGCAGCGTTCTTCCAAGTTGAAATCTTAACTGCTAAACTGAGATATGTATAACACTCTAGAACCGAAACCGGTCTTTAATCAGCCTGAAGCAGCTTTTGAAAAAACCTGGCTCATTCAAGGACCATCTCGGTCCTGGACAGCTAATCCTTGGATCAGCGTTACCCTGGGATGCAGGAACGGTCCAAAAAGTTTTGAATGTCATGCCAAGTACTGAACGATGATATAAAAACTGGTTTCTAAAACTCACAATTAGAAAGAAGACGACAAGTCAAAAAAATTAGCCAAACTCGACTGACATCCATAAAAAAACTAAAGAAAATAAAACTAGAGCATATAAAACCATGACTGTATGTAAAAAGAAACTAACCACATTTAACTAACCATGCATATTCCATGACTAAGAAAACAAGATAATCATACAGAACAAGGCAGAAAAAGCATCATAAAAATATCATATACATTATATCAAAGTAAACCATAACCCGCCTTGTCACCTCTATACCTATAACCAATAAACCATCCTTCTTAATCGTACTCTTCTTCAAAATAACCACCCTTGGTATGATCAGTACTATTTTCTTCGTCCACACGATTAGTTTTACAAGAGATTAATTTGAATGGTCGAGAAATAGATACCTCATCAGACTCGCAGTCGGGACGCTTCCTTTTTCCTTTATCAGCAGCCATTAGAAACGCAAAAGATTGAAACCTAGCAAGATGCAGATTTTGAGAGAAAATCATGTGGATTGAATACAAGTTTATGGTTTACAAACCTGGTTTCCTACTCTATATATAATGTTATTAGTCGGTGGTAATTCATTTTTTAACTATGTTGTCGATTTTAACCCTCGACCTTTTATTTGCAATATTTTTATCCCTTTTGACATCTACTTTATATTTTTACTACTTTGTTACTGCATTACACAATATCTAAACAGAATAGTTTAGACAAAATCATATCCTTCAACACCCATGCCTTCGACTTGAGATGTACAAGACCATTTATTATTGCTGAATCAAACAATATGTTTTTCCCCTTAGTATATTTGATTATAGTAAACATCGACAAACCAACACTGATAAATAGAGCTTGAAATATAATTAAAATTCAATATAGTCTATTATGTATTCGGACTTCCATGATAAATGAGCATGTCGACTTTTTTTTCATGTTTGTTCATTTAATTAGGCAAACATCACATCTGGATACAAGTATCTTGGTTGTCGTTCCACACTATCATCTTTTATTGTGCAACAACAAAGGAGATATGCACTAGCAGCGACTACGTATTCCAGACACGACAAGAACTTGCCCCGCATAAAAATAAACAGATCGATGCAGATTCAGATTGTAAGCTAACACTTTTGGACAAGGTCAACTAAATATGTCATGTTCAGAGCTCCCTTAATTGTCTAAAGCGCAAGAGAGAGATAACAGACATGTGTACATTAAGCCAAATACATATTACAGGTAGGTGGGTCCAAACAACCAAAAAGGAACTAAACGAGATTGTATCAAAACCGACAATGAACTATATGAACCAGTAGCATATACTTCTAATGTTGATAATAGCTCTACCAATAATCCATTTCAGTGCAAATAATACCATTAATAAGTATATTTGCCAGTTTTCATAAGAGAAAAACCACCAAAATCTCTACGGTGTCACATGCCCATTGCACTGGCGTACACCACATTACAACCCTACACTAGTCGAAACACGCATGGAAATGCAAAATAAGTGATTGTTTTAATCTATGCCGCATACACATTTAGAAGCTTCTCCCATTGAGAAACAACCGAACAAGGGTACCATCCAGATATTTCCCACCCTAACAATACGAAATCAGCTTTCATAAGATCAAGGATATAACACCCCGTGTTTTAAGGTCATTTACAACGTCAATAAATCCACTATGTATTTTTAGTATTGTACGCGTTTGCTTAAAATCGTAATCGTTAAGTTAAATCGTGTAAGCTAAAAATGATCATTCAATGTAAACGGGCGTCAAACAATTAAATGTTTACATAAAGCAAGTGTTAAGTAATTATTTTGAGGATAATTATTAACTTTGTTCATTTTATTTTTATTGGTTACGTAAATTTGTTACGTTTCGCGATAAAGTACGTTTAGGCATACCCGGAACCACATTTATTAATCTACGCTTCAACAAATGCCTATTTTTAATTCCAATGATCAAGAAGTTTATAAACTTTACCCATGGTTGTTAAATGGGATGCCCCATATACAAGAAATAAGCCAAGGTTTATAAATTCTCAAGTATTATACATTACATTTACTTACTTACAACAAAAGTAGAAGTATACTTTCATTTCTTTTCTTTTTACCAAGAATTATGCAAGTAAATATCTAGTGAAACACAACCCTTATTTTCATGGGATGATCCCTACTATTTGGTGACAAAGAAACATAACAATTAAAGACCTAGTACATGTACATTGCAAAGTTAGTAAGACTTAAGGCATGACTAGTGGTTTTGACCACTAGTCATCCCCTTTTTGCTCAATATTGCCGCCTCCCCCCTAAGACCATAAGTCTTGGTCTTTCTTTTATCACTTAGATAACTCTTGGTTATTTATAAGTCATGCAATACTAGTGAATAAACATACACAACTCTTACACTTGATAAAAACCAACTTGTTCTCCCCTTTTCCTCTTGCTTGGCCATGACAACAACCCAACAACACAAACCATCCATAAATTTTTATTCTACAACATTTACAAGCATTCACATATCATATCTAAGATACCTCAAGGTGTTTAGAAGGATCGGTTTAAGCATTTTCAAGGTTTAAACAAGGAAAAGCAAGATTAGGAGTTTGTGGTTAATTATGGTTTTCTAATTATGGAAGCTAGGGTTAAAAATCTAAACAAGGGTTTAGAGAATATTTCTCATCATCATACATCACTCTAAGGTTATCTAAAATCCCTCATCTTTTCATTTTCATGATTTTATGTGTATATATGTTCTATTTAGCAAAATCATCATTTATGATACTTTTAAACATGTAAAAAGAGTTTTTTACTTGTGATCATCATTTTGTACACTTTTTCATATGTTATGTGATTGGTAATATCATGATATAATGGGATTATAAGTATTGTAACATGTTGGTTAAGTGTAAAAATGTATATGTATAAACTAGTAAGTAAAGTTACATAAGAAAGTTTATGATTTAATAGCCATGTTAAGAACTTGTTAACTTGGACAAATGAACAAATGATGGACCTATCAACTATATAATATATATGACATAGTATATTAAGAGTTACAAAGGACTTATGGTAAATTATGAAGTTAAAAAGTATATAAAAACAAAGTTATACAAAAAACTCAAAAAGATATTTAGGGACTGTTTTGGCACGTATTTTTAGGCATGAATTTTATATTTTATAAACATACTACATCTCATGACAATTCCAAAAGGGTAAGAAACTCAAAAAAACCAATTTATAACGAAAAAGATACGTAGTTTACGAGTTTTACGATAATAACCGGGGTTATAAAAGAATTTTTATAAAAACTTGTTACAAAAATTCTACAAACAGAAGTTTTGGTATTTTTATTAAATCACACATATTTTTAGGATTCCAAAACAATAAGAAACGTAAATTTTCAATTAAATCGAAGAATATGAAATTACGCGAGTTATATACTTAAATGTATAATAAATACTTTTATATCTAAACTATTTTTATAAAAGATACTGTTCTAATCTCAAGGAACATTGTTTTTGTGTAAACCTCATAATAAACAATATAACTGTTCAATGTACGATAGATCGTGGCCTTATGAAAGAATCACTAAAACGGAGCTATAACGAATAAAATACGACATTTACGGGTTTTACGACAACTAAAACTATAAAAATAACTTTATAACTGGTGTGAACAGTAAAAAGTACTGTTCTCTCCAGTAGGTCAAAAATATAAAAATGTAATAGTTTGGAACGTCGTCTTATACGAAAGTGGGGACAATAAGAAACGTAAGAAACGAGCTTAAAACGAAGAAATTGCGTCGTTTTTTACTATCGAACTATTTATAAACATTTTAACTTTATTAACATGATTTCACTAAAATGATTAGATGGTGATTAGCTATATAGAAATATACATGTTAGTAGTTACCCAATGTGATTAGTACTTATACGACCTATATTGGATTAGGTTGCATTCGATCATTACCGTGACGCATTTTCTATGTATGAATATACTTGATATACGCTTCTCACTCAAGGTGAGTCATAGCCCCACATTTACATGATTTGTTTTATAAGTTTTTGGGGTGAGAAACATGCACTTTTTGTATTATAGAGACACAAGTGGATAAGTGTACATTATGATTAACATGTTGACTATATAGCGATAACCCTAGTTGAGCCCATTATCATGAACTGTCAGTTACTGGATTATGAGCGCGAAAATTATGAATATATGTATTGGGATTGAATCCTCCGTTCGGAGTGATTAGCTATCACTGGTACAAACGAACAGTATACCGTTGTCGACATTAGGTGTTAAGGGATTAGAACATCATCTCGAGCAATATAGGCCATTTATATGGTATTCATTTATGTCGAGCTTCAGTGTCATGAGCTTAGGGCAACGTAATTACATTTATATGATGTCTGCATCTGTTGCATTATCATACACTTGGAATAATCTTGTGGGTCCGTACAATTTGAACGATTTATCAAACCTATGAATTTCTACCTCAACATGTTATGTTGACGTATTAAAGCAAAGTTTTTCAGGAAGTCATAAGCACGAAGGGCATGGGATACATTGGTGGTTTTGATTTGGGATATAGCATTAAAGATTTTGTCGCATTACATGTGATATATCTGTTATGGGTTAAGATCTTTTGTGATTTGAACAATGTGCAACAAGTGAAGCTTCGGGCTTTATGTAACAAATACTTTGTTAAATCCAATATATCGTTTTAGAAATGACTTGTTTGGTCGGTCTATTATGTCTTGTGTTATTGATTATGAAGTAACACGCCCCAGACCCTTATTCCGCTGCGACCCAATTTGGGGGTGTTATCAGATTGGATCAAGAGCCAATGTATTGAGAACCCAGGTAAATGTTTTTGCTGGACTATAACCTGTTTTAAACATTGCATCTCATAAAAAGGGTTTACAGGGACATACATACGTGCATACTTTCATGCAGACACTAGTTGTTGCATAGTTGGTTGGACTTGATGCATTCTTGATTGATATAACATGTTATGATTAAATGTATTTTACTATAAGAGTCTTAATTAAAATACTAATATATAGCTATTTTGGATTTTCAGTTACAGGTCATGTCAGATTCAGTGATCAGGGGTCACACCACGGAGATATCGCGTCCGATTAAGGACTTATCAGACATTTGGGATTCACTAGGAGTTATTGACTCACATGAGCACGAGGGACTGCCCTGGATGTGCTGTAGATAAACCCATCTGTGCTAGGTGCTGCGTTGAGGCCCCTTGCCATCACCAGACTACATACCTGGCCCCGAGGAGCCACAGTCACCACCCCTACCAGATTTTGTCCTAGAGCCGGTATATCCCGAGTATATGCCACAGGAGGACGAGGTGTTGTGTGCCGACTGAGGGAGCAGCCATATGCTGCTCGGCTTGCCTCACCCGCTGCCCAGTTCACTCCAGATTATGTTTCGGAGTCCATCTTGAAGGCGGACCCAGAGGAGGATGACGACGAGGACCCTAAGGAGGATCTTGTCGATTATCCTGCCGACGGAGGAGATGACGGCGATGACGAGGATGAGTCATCAGAGGATGATGATGAGGTTGACATTGAGGCTGATGACGAGGAGGAGGAGGAGCACCCAGCTCCTGCCGACTCTGCGGTTGTTGCTTTACCAGCTGCTGATCAGGCCCCATCTGCGGAGGAGACAGAGTCGTTCGAGACCGATGAGTCTGCGGCCACACCACCACCACACCCTGCATATCGTGTGACAGCTAGGATTTCTATTCCAGCTCCAGTACCTACACCAGTATGGTCCGATGCAGAGGTTGCCAGACTTCTCGCTATATCTACTCCACCATCATCACCGCTCTCCCCATGGTCATCACCACTTCCCCAGATACCTTCTCCACCACTACCCCCGATACCATCTCCATCACTACCAGTATCACCACCACTACCAGTATCATCACCAGTGCATGTGTTATCTCTATCACCACCTGCTAGTCCTATTCGTCCGTTGGGCTATCGAGCTGCTATGATCCGGCTGAGAGCCGAGGCCGCATCTACTTCCCATTCACTACCATTACCACCACCCATCATACTCTCTCAACACAGACCAGCTAGCATACTATCAGTGTCAGGGACACCACCCTTGCATTATACTCTTATGACCGTAGAGAGGACAGCCCAAGGTTCCTTCCGCTCGAAGATGAGGTTAGGTATCACGCTGTTGGGTCCTTCCATACGAGGTCGGAGAGAGCTCGTCTGCTGCTGCTGCTAGACCGACTAGAGGTCTTAAGGCAGACTATGGTTTTGTAGCTACTATGGATAGGGAGATCAGGCGTGATCCGGAGAGAGATGTTGGATTTGGGATCACCGACTCGTAGGATGAGATAGTTGAGACCCTGCATGGGGCACCAGTTAGTACATACACAGAGTTAGGTTGACATATGACAGCATTTAAGACTAGGGTTAGGTAGGACACGGATGAGATTTATACGAGGTTAGACGATGAGCAGTCTGGGCGACAGCTATTGGCTGGTCGGCTCAACATGTTGTTTAGGGATAGGCGTGCACATGCACGTACTGCTAGACTCATGGAGACTGAGGCTAGGATGTCTAGAGAGGCTTGGGGACGATCTATGGATGCGAGTGATCTTGCGCGTGCAGAGGTTATGTCGCTACGTACCACAGTGTTAGCTCAGCAGTCACAGATTAGAGAGTTACAGTCAGCAGACCGTAGGAGACAGACGGTGATTACAGAGATGCTGGCGGCAGATCACAGGAGGCAGAAGCAGCTCACAGAGGCACTGAAGCTGATAAAGAGACTTCAGACTCAGATGACAGAGTTCGAGAGACAGCAGGGACCCGCCAAAGGTCCTGCACAGCCAGAGCTACCGGAGGAGGCTGGTAGCAGTTCCTAGATTCTGTTATGGCTAGTTGTTTTGTACAGCCTACTAAGTATTACGGGTTCAATCCCGGCTAGTATGGCTTTAGGTTGTATATATTCTTTTATCTTGTAACCTAATTGTTGTGATCATTTTGTATCTGAACCAATCATGTATGTTTTCCAATTATATATGGAATGGTGGTATTATGTCATGTCTGTAATCGAATTTGTTGTGAATGAATGTCGATTTGGTTATATCTTTGTTGATTACAATTCAGTTGTATATTTCACTGTGTGATGTGATCTCATTTTACTTATTGGGTATATGTCATGTCATGGTTATGATTTTATGAAATCTAACGGGTATTATATTTTCTTGTGATTTGAAGAAAATGGCACCAAAAAGAAGGACCACGAGGTTAAACCCAGAAACAACACCGGCCGCAACAGCCGCCACCACTACCACTGTCACTAATGCCCAACTTCAGGCAATGATTGACCAAGGCGTTACTGCCGTTTTGGCAGCACGTGATGCAAACACGAATGGCGTCGACAACCACAATTCAGGAACAGGTGCTAGGGTAAACGAGTGAGCCACTCGTGAGTGCACTTACCCAGACTTCATGAAGTGCCAACCTCTAAATTTCAAAGGCACAAAAGGAGTTGTCGAATTGACTCAATGGATTGAGAAAATGGAAACTGTGTTCCGCATAAGCAATTGTTCTGTGGAAAACCAAATCAAGTTCTCCACTTGTACTCTTCTGGGAAATGCTCTAACGTGGTGGAACTCCCACGTTAGGACTGTTGGTAATGACATTGCTTATGCAATGACCTGGACTGAACTGAAGAAGAAAATAACTGACAAGTACTGCCCAAGGACCGAGATTAAGAAAACTGACTTGACAAGTTATACCCAACTCTTTCAGGAATTGGCTTTGTTGTGTGGGAGGATGTTTCTCAAAGAATCTGATAAAATTGAAAAATATGCCGGTGGCCTTCCCGACATGATTCATGGGAGTGTAGTGGCGTCTAAACCAAAGACAATGCAAGATGCAGTTGAAATCGCAACCGAGCTAATGGATAAGAAAATCCGCACTTTCGTTGAACGACAGACAAAGAGTAAAAGGAAGTTTGAGGACACCTCAAGGAATAATCAGAACCAATAACAACAACAACAGAACAAGAGACAGAACACTAGTCGGGCCTACAATGCAGGATCTGGTGAGAAGAAGCCATACGGGGGATCTAAACCCCTATGTGCTAAATGCAATTATCACCACAATGGTCCATGTGCTCCTAAATGTCATAAATGCAACAAAGTTGGCGATTCCACAAGTGCAATAAAGTCAGCCATCTGGCCCGTGACTGTAGGAGCACTGTAACCGCTAACAATGCTAACAACCAGAAGGGCACTGGGTCGGGTCAGAAGCCTACTTGCTATGAGTGTGGGGTTTAGGGACATTTTAAGAGGGAATGTCCGAAGCTGAAAAACAACAACTGTGGTAACCAAGTTGGAGGTGGCAATGCTCCAGCCAAGGTGTATACGGTAGGACATGCAGGGACAAACCCAGACTCTAACGTTGTGACGGGTACGTTCTTTCTAAACAACCGTTATGTCTCTGTCTTATTTGATACTGCTGCCGATAGAAGTTTTGTATCCACTGCATTTAGATCCTAAATTGATATCACACCAACCGCATTAGATCACTATTATGACGTTGAACTAGCCGACGGGAGAATAATTAGGTTGAACACTATCCTTAGGGGTTGTACATTAAACATCCTGAACTACCCATTCAACATAGACTTAATGCCCTTAGAACTTGGTAGTTTTGACGCTATAATTGGTATGGATTGGTTGGTAAAGTACCAAGCAATCACTGTGTATGCCGAGAAGATCGTTCGTATCCCCTAGGGAAATGAAACATTAATTGTTCACGGTGACGGAAGCAACCAGGGACACGAGGCTCGTCTCGTACACCAAAATACAAGAATACATGCTAAAAGAATGTCTAGTCTTTTTGGCAAACGTTAATACAAAGGAGACAGAAGACAAGTCGGAGAAGAAGCAACTTGAGGACAATCGTCTAGGATTTTCCTGATGTGTTCCCTGAGGACTTGTCGGGTCTTCCTCCGACTCGACAAGTGGAATTTTAAATTGATTTGATACTTGGTACTGCACCCGTAGCTCGGGCACCTTATCGATTGGCACCTTCTGAAATGAAAGAGTTGTCGGAGCAACTGAAAGAACTATTTGACAAAGGCTTTATAAGACCTAGTTCCTCATCCTGGGGAGCTTCGGTCTTGTTTGTCAAGAAGAAGGATGGATCATTTCGAATGTGCATCGACTATCGGGAATTGAATAAACTGACGGTGAAGAACCGTTATCCGCTCCCAAGAATTGATGATTTATTTGATCAGCTTCAAGGGTCGAGTGTCTACTCAAAGATCGACCTAAGGTCGGGTTATCACCAACTGAGGGTTCGAGAAGAAGACATTCCGAAGACCGCTTTCAAAACTCATTACGGCCATTATGAATTTCAAGTTATGTCATTTGGTTTGATAAATGCACCTGCTGTATTCATGGACCTTATGAATCGGGTGTGCAAACCATATCTGGATAAATTCGTAATTGTCTTTATTGACGATATTTTGATATATTCAAAGAACAAGCAAGAACACGAAGAGCACCTTAAGTTAATCTTAGAGTTGCTTAAGAAAGAGGAGTTGTATGCCAAATTTTCCAAGTGTGAATTTTGGATTCCTAAAGTACAGTTCCTCGGTCACGTGATTGACAGCCAGGGTATTCACGTGGACCC
>BQNB010194872.1:0-11415 GCA_026074375.1 Tanacetum coccineum
TAAGCAAACACGTACAATAATAAAAATAAATAGCACATTTATTGACGTCGTCAAAGACTTGAAAACACAGGGTGTTATAGTGTCCCATTTTCCCTCAACAGTACTAACTTCTTTTACCTTAGCAGTATAAACTTTTTGGTTTGAAAATTTTGTTCTTAGTACTGTTGTTCTTTTGAAAGGCCTTGATGATGGGGAATGAGTTTTGTGAAAAACATTTGCTGGTCTAACACCATTCACATTGGGCTTATCAGTATTAACTTTCAGAGCAGTGCTAGTTAGTACTGTCTGTCTGTTAACTTTTTGTCTAGCAATACCAATATTGTTAGTACTGTAGCTTTAGCAGTATTAACTGGAGTTTTTCCAGTTCTTGTTTGTACTGCTAAAGGTACAAATTGATTTTGTTTATTTACCCTTTGAACATTGTTCCATGTTTTTTACTATCTTGTACCATTACCCTTTGAACATATTTTGGTTGTTTAGTTCAACTTGTTTAGCCAAGTTTTGCATGTTAATCACAAATCTCTTATTAAATGACTAAAACTACCTCAGACAAAACATGCTTTTCTGTAACCATGCCCTAACTCTTTGTGTTAACCATTAGGTTTTGACTATGTGTAGACCAGTTCTTACATTCTTCCTAGGAGTTTTTACTTGCTTGTTAGCAAAACTAGGTTGTATAAGTCCTTTAGTTGTTGTACAGACACAGTACTCATCCTCACTATTGATTCATACTTCCTCAACGATGGGGATCAGACAAGACCTTAGGTTGAATTCTATTTTTGATTCATTGGAACAACTGGTCAGCCCACTAATTCAGAAGGTGGTCTCGTATATGTTAGATTAAAGGTATTCAAGTTCAGTTGTTTGGGATTCAGATTCACTTGGTTGAGTCTTTTCTGGACCATATGTATATTGTGAGTCATCTATTTCAATATCAGGTCCAGAGGGCAAATAATTCCCTGTCATGGGTGGGGGTACTGCTTGCATTTCACATGTTTTAACAAGCCTTTTATGCAAAGGTGGATTTTCAAAATCACTTTTATTGCTCTTAAAGACACTTTGGAAAACTTCATTTTCATAACTCAAAATCCCACTATATCTGTAATCACCATACCCTAGCCCAAATTTATCCCTGGCACTCATATGATGATTTACAATTTTACCAAGATTTTTTGAAGAATGATTCCATTTGTCTACTATTACTTCTAAATCATCTTTTTCTTTTTGAGGCTTTAGCCAACAAAATTTTCTTATGTATGTAAAACATCTGTTTTTTATCCTTTAATCTATTTTCATAAATTTGATTTTTTGTTCATACCAAAGTTGACCTTGTTGATGGGCAACTAATTGTGCTTCAACTTTCTTAAGACCTTGAGTATAAGCCTTTATTTCTACGCTAGCATCACTAAGTTGCTCTCTCTGAGCATCATATAGTATTTTAAGATTAGCATAAGACTCTTTACACTCATTTGAACAGGAAGTTACCTGTTGTTTTGATCCTGAGCTGTTGCTAGCCATGATGCATAATTTTCATCATCTATTCTGAATGAGTTGTCCAGTTCAACACTTTCTCAATCAACTGTCACCAATGCTTTAGGACTCGTCTTCTTTCCAGTTTCTGCTCCCCATTTTATTTTCCAGGATTCAATCATCCCTTCTTTATGTTATCTTCTTTGTTCTACACTCTCTTACAAAATGCCCTTATTTTGTGGCAGTTTAATTCCACTTTGGTTTTTCAAAACAACAGTTATTTTGCATCAAACTACTGGTAGCTTTTACAGGTCTTTTTGTGAAATTCTTTTTCTCAATGGAGATCTTGACACTTGCCATTTCTAGTCCTTTCTTCACAGGTACATATTCATCAAAACCTGGTCCTAGTCTCATGTCCAGTGAGGACAACTTGATTGACTTGAAGCAGGAATATGATGCATGTTTCTTCATGCTGTGAATTATGACCAGAGTATTGAAACACCATAAGTGGTAACTAACCATCATTAGTACTGTTGGTGTTTTCAGAGACAAAATGTACATTTTGTAAGTCTGGAAGATGATGCTGTAGATCCTTTTTACATCATTTTCAAAGACTTCTTCAATTGTTGTACAAGTCATCAAAATTGAGATTGTTCCTTACCTGGTTTGTTTCATAATTAAGGAAACTTGTATACCAAGCAGATGGTAGAGATCGTAGAAATTTCTGTTTGCATCCTTCAGTGGATAACTGCTCATGAATCTCAAAGCTGACTGAGAAGTACTTGGAAATCTCTTCATAGCCTTTGTGAATACCATCAGTGTTGGATACAGTGAATCTTCAAACTGTTCTTCAGATTACTTCTGCATCTTTTTGGATTCATTCGTATTCCACCAAATCTGGATTTGATGGCTTTCCAAAATTTCTTTTGCATCAGTCATCTTATGGAATTTAGCTAGATGATCTTCTGGTATGGCCATTAGCAAGGTTGTCCTAGCTTTTCTTTCTCTTTCTCTGGCCACTACTTCTTCTGCTGTTTTAGGAGGCAAAATTTTAAGTTGTCCTGATGTATCAGTTGTGACTGACACAGGACCATTCCCATTTTGGATAACCTCCCAAATTGGATAGTCTGTATGAGCCAAATAGTGTTCCATCTTCATAGCCCATATATCATATTCTCCCTTTTTGAGAATAGGCAGCTTGATGGTTGAGACTGTATGAGGAGTTTGTTGTGTTGGTGTTTGTTGTGTTGCTGGTGGAGGTGGTGGTGGTGGATTCTCATCTTGTGTTTCAGACATGTTTAGATTTGTTGGTTGGAGATGAATAACTAGTTTTTAACTGTTCTTCTTGTTCAGAGTTTCTCAAAGCTCTGATACCACTTGAAGGTCCTGATAAACTGAATGGATCTTTGCAGCCTATAAAGGATGATAGCCAAGATGTATAAATACAAACGACTATGTAGAAACAATGACTATGAATACTATGTGTTAATGCGGAATCTTAACACAGGTACTAAGAAGAACAATGAACAACTGAATAACAACTTTATTAATGTGTTCTTGAGGATTACAGATTGCTAACTATGATATTGTATATGATTTGCTAAGCTTGTGTATTCGTCTGTAATCTTCTGTGTTCATATATATCTAACTATGCCAAAGGTGATCCTTTTATATACTAAGGATAACCCTAAAAGGCTTACATATCTTTTTCTAAAATATCTCATAAATATCTTTTAAATATCTTCTCAACGGTACTAACTAACTTTCTACTAACGGTACTAACTAACTAACAGTACTTAAATACTTAGTACTGTCGTAGCTAAGTGATAACTGACAGTGGACAAACTAATTGTATATTATCTGCGGTACTAAGTTAAGAAAACATAATTCCTAACGGCGCGAGCCTCCCTAAACATGAATGTTAAACTATTTTAACTTCATGTTTTCTTCATCCTTTAAGCTTCTTTTTAACGCACAGAGGATGTATCCATACACTTCTTATCATTCTATATCTTGTATACACCTATCCTTCTTTAGCAGCAACCTTGTCTTTTCAGCAATTCAGCAACTCCGCTTTTCAGCTACTCAGCAACATCTTTTTACGTACAGTCCAACTAAGTTGGCTTTGTAGTTTTTGGCAAACTACCAGCCATTAACGGAGGTTGATTGTGTTGCCTTTCCTTTACCATAGCTCTTTTGCTCTGGATAGATAACACTTCAATCTAATAATATGGTGAGTTAATTACCATACATTTTTGGTAAACGTCAATCATTCAACGGATTAGATTTGTCTTTACCAAATACCAGTTATGTGTAGTGGACAAGCCAATCCTTCATTTTCATAACATGGTGCATTGATAAACCATATAGTTTTTAGCGAAAGCTATCACTTTCAACAGATTTGAGTAGTCTGTTACCAAAGGAACTTGTTGTCATCTTGGACTATCCAACTCTTTTACCAAAGAAGCAAGGTGAGTTGAAGAACCCATAAAATTTTGTGGTAAATTGTAAACCAAAAAATAAACGAATTTGAGAAGTCTTATACTCAAGCCGTTTTTGTTGTTTTTTTTTTTTTGTTTTTTTTGTTTTTTTTTTTTTTTTATTTGGCTTGTGGACTAGCCAATTCTTATGCCTGTTAAGCATGGTGAATTGATAACCATTTTGTTGTGTGGTGTGGTTAGGCCAACACTCAATCCCTTCTCACTTCCATCAGTCTTATTCTTTAGATTCTAAATCAGCAAGTACCTTCTTGATAAATCGTATCAATTCCAATGCCATAGTACTTTCTTCTTCAGACTCCAATTTACTGAGGGTAGCATTTGCCACAGTATTTCCTTTTTCCAAGGATACTTCTTTCGACGGATATTAGCATGTGAACGACTAATCCTTCATCAGTCGATCAAAGTGTGTGACCCCTGAAGAAGCTATGCAGGCAGACCAACTGACTAGCTTCCTCATGTTGTGGAAGTTCGCTCGAAACTCATCTTGTTTCATCGAGGATTGAAACATAACTATCAAATCTCCCAAAGTGCTAACTTTACTCAAAACATTTATATGAATTCTTATCTTGATATAGGTGTATCCATCGACAAGTTTAATATATAGCATCTAAGTCTTCTCTGTCAAACACTGAAAGCACTCTTATCAATGGCTAAGCATCTGCGTTTTTGACCATTACTTCTTGTTACAACATTCAATTAATCCTCTTCAATCTTTGAGTTCATCCGAACTGTGGTTCAAGTGCCAAGATCTCAGTCTTCCAGTCAATGATTAGATACTTCTTGTGGCAAGTATTTCAGAAGTATCTACTTCCTTTCCGTGCATCTTGAGCTATTTTTCAAGCCAATCACAGCTCATCATGTCACTTTCTCATGTCAGATGGGTCACATCTTGAGCAGTATCTTGTTTAATCTTCTTTTTCTTGTGACCTTCATCTTTTTCTTGTACCGTGCTTCTCTTTCTTGTATTTCTTCTCCCTTTATCCTCGATCCCTTTACTTCTTGATTTTAGGAAGCAGATGAGTTTGTGGAAGAATAGAATGTGCCATAATGGCAGTTCAAAGCAGTCCTGATAGATTCATCTCTTTTCAGAATCCCCAGCATCAATTTTTAACTTTGTGCCTGTATTTTGTGGTTAGATTCCATGTTGACCTGCATGAAGGTTAGCTTGATTCTCAGATCAACAAATGATGAAGATCATAGAATCGCAGATCAAATAATCAATGTCAAAAAGCCAGTTGGCCTTCCCCTGCAACATTGGGTTTGTTCTCTAAGAAGTTTATCAGTGTGTTTATCTAATCATCACGCTTTTGGTGGTTTCTAAATTGTATACTCTAAAAGCTTGCTTTGGTAGAGAGAATACCCAAGCCAGCGCCAATCCGTCATCAGATTTTCCAGCAAACATGCCTAATTTGTGGTCTCATGGTTTGTCAAGTTGGGGTATCACATGGCACCCAAAGGTCTTATATAACTTATAAATGTGTCTTTACGCGTTAGCTCAAAGTTTTCATAAGGGAGGTATATTATGAGGGCTTTGGTCACTAATACCCGTTTAGAACATAACAAGCTGTACTAACTGCTTCAGCCCAAAATGTGTTAGGTAAAAATGAATCTGCAAGCATGGTCCTTGCTGCCTCAATAAGGGTCCTGTTCTTTCTCTCAGCAACTCCATTTTGTGATGGTGGGTGAGTTCTGGGCATTGCTGTAATTCCCACTTATCCTTTTTAAACCCACATAATTCAATAACATCCCTGTTTTTAAATTCGGGTTCCATTATCACATCTAATATTTTAACCTATATGAATTCCATAGTGGTTCTCTAATTTGTCTAATAAAGTCCTTAAGGATTGCACTAGTTTCATCCTTAGTTCTTAAGAAAAATGTCCAACTAAATCTGCTAAAATCATCAGTGATAACCAAACAATAGGTCTTATGGTTTATACTCCTGACAGATGTAGGTCCAAACAAGTCCATATGAAGAAGTTGTAGGGTGTGACTAATAGAGCTAACTAACTTGGCCTTACAAGAAGCTTTGTGTTGCTTTCCTTTCTGACAAGCAACACAAGTGTGGTCATTTAGAAAAAGCTTTGTAGGTAAACCTCTGACAAGGTTTCCCTTCCACAGTCTGTTTAGGTTTTTGAAATTAACATGACCCAACCTCCTATGCCATTTGTTAGATATCAATCAGTTGTAGCCTTAATGAGCAATTAAACAAGCCAAACACCTAAGAACAATGTTCTCTAAATTGAAACTGTACATATTGTTTTGATCTGGGGACTTAAGTAATCATTTGATTTTCATCAGGTAACTTAAAATCATGAGACAAACAATACAATCAGGAGTCAGTAAACAGAACCCTTGTTCTTTTTGTCACACATATTGTGACACAAAAAAGAGATAAATGCTGAAGTTCTTTCACAAAGCTTACATCTCAAAATCCAAGCTTACCAGTGATTAGTAATTTTGAACCTGTACCAGTATATAGCCTTTATACCTCCAAAGGCAACAGGTGCCACCAGGTTAAAGTCTTTGGGAAAGTCAGCAAGGTAAGCTTGTTCCCTGTCCATGTGCCTGGAACATCCACTATCAATATTCTTAATTCTTTAGAGTTCTATTTGGAATACCTGCACATTTAAAAGAAAGAGATATATACTCTCTTAGTGGACCCAAGCTGTTTGGCTTAGGCCTGCCTAGTGGGTGACTTTGAAAGTTTGAATAAGATTCTAAGGACTAGATCCACCATGTATTTGGTAGAGAAATTATTGTTGTATCCTGGTGTTTCTTCCATTTAACAACCTGTTGGGGGAGGGGGGGGGGGGGGGGGGGGGAGGACTTAACACAGTGACCACATTTCCCAACAGTACTAACTTCTTTTACCTTAGCAGTATAAACCTTTTGGTTTGAAAAATTTGTTCTTAGTACTGTTGTTCTTTTGAAAGGCCTTGATGATGGTGAATGAGTTTTGTGAAAAACATTTGCTGGTCTAACACCATTCACAATGGGCTTAACAGTATTAACTTTCAGAGCAGTGCTAGTTAGTACTGTCTGTCTGTTAACATTTTGTCTAGCAGTACTAAAATTTTTAGTACTGCTAGCTTTAGCAGTATTAACTGGTTATTTCCAGTTCTTGTTTGTACTGCTAAAGGTACAAATTTATTTTGTTTATTTACCCTTTGAACATTGTTCCATGTTGGTTTCCTCTCCCCTATACCATTACCCTTAGACATATTTTGTTTGTTTAGTTCAACTTGTTTAGCCAATTTTACATGATAATCACAATCTCTTATTAAATGACTAAAACTACCACAGACAAAACATGCTCTTTCAGTAAACCCATGCCCCAACTCTTTGTTGTTAACCTTAGGTTTTTGACTATGTGTAGACTGATTCTTAACATTTTCCCTAGGTGTTTTTACTTGCTTGTTAGCAAAACTAGGTGTATCAAGTCCTTTAGTTTGTACATACACATACTCATCATCACTATCTGATTCATACTCCTCAATGATAGGAGCATCAGACCAGACCTTAGGTTGAACTTCTATATTTGATTCATTGACAACTGGTTCAGACACTAATTCAGAAGTTCTGTACTAATGTTAAGAGTTATACAGGTTCCAGTTCAAGTGTTTGGGATTCTGATTCACTGGTTGATCTAATCTGGACCATATGTAATATTGTGAGTCATCTATTTCACTATCATGTCCAGAGTGTCATGAAATTCCCTGTCATGGCGTGGGGGTACTGCTGCATTCGACATGTTTTAACAAGCCTGTTTATGCAAGTTGATTTTCAAAATCTCTTTTATGCTCTTAAAGGTACACTTTGCAAAACTTCATTTTCAATACCTACTCCCACTCAAAATCCCACTATATCTGTAATCAACGAACCCGAGCCCAAATTTATCACTGCACTCATATGATTAATTTACAATTTTACCAATGATTTTTTGAAGAATATACCATTTGTCTACTATTACTTCTAAATCATCTTTTTCCTTTTGAGCTTAGCCAACAATTTCCTTATGGTATTGTTAGAACATCTGTTTTATCATCTATATCTATTTTCATAAATTTGATTTTTGTTCATACCAAAGTAGACCTTGTTGAATGGGCAAACTAAACTGTGCTTCAACTTCTTAAGACCTTGAGTTATAAGCCCTTTATTTCTACGCTAAGCATCACAAAGTTCTCTCTCTGAGCATCATATACGCATTTTAAGATAGTCATACGACTACTTTACACTCATCTGAACAGGAAGTTAACCTGTGTGTCTGTCCGAAGCCTGTTGCTAGCCAGAAAGCATAATTTTCATCATCTTCTGAATGAGTTGTTCAGTCAACACTTTCTCCATCAACTGTGACCATGCTTAGACTCTTTCTTCTTTCCAGTTCAGTTCCCATCTTTATTTCCAGATTCCATCCATCCCTCCTCTGTTATCTTCCTTGTTCTACACTCTCTTGCAAAATGCCCTGTTTGTGAGCAGTTGAGCATTCCACTTGGTTTTTATCAAAACCAAACAGGTCTTTGCATCAAACTGTAGCTTTCTACCAGTCTTCTTGTAGAACTTCGATTATTCTCATGGAGATAATTGCCACTTTGCCATTTTAAGTCCATCTTCAAGGGTCCATCTTCATCAACTGGTCAAATCCTCATATCCAGTTGGGGGACAACTTGATTGACTTGCAAGCAAGGAATATGATGATTTTTGTTCAAGCTTTGAATTATGACCAGAAGTATTGGAAACACCACAAGCGGTACTAACATCATTAGTACTATTGGTGTTTTCAGAGACAAATGCTATATTTTGCAAGTTAGAAGTTGATGCAGTAGAGCCTTTTACATCATTTTCAAAGACTATTAGATTGTTTTACAAGTCATCCAAACTAGACTGTCCATACCCTGGTTTTGTTCCTCATAATTAAGGAAACTTGTAACCAAGCAGAAGGTAGAGATCTTAGAAATTTCTGATTTGCATCTTCAGTAGATACACCTGCTCTATGAATCTCTAACTGACTGAGAAGACTTTGGAATCTCTCAAAGCCTTTGTGAATCCCATATGTGTTGGATACAGTGAATCCTTCAAACTGTTGCTTCAAGATGTACTTCTGCATCTTTTTGGATTCATCATTTCCACCAAATCTGGATTTGATGGCATTCCACATTTCTTTTGCATCAGTCATCTTATGGAATTTAGCTAGATGATCTTCTGGTATGGCCATTAGCAAGGTGGTCCTAGCTTTTCTTTCTCTTTCTCTGGCCACTATTTCTTCTGCTGTTTTAGGAGGCAAAATTTTAAGTTGTCCTGATGTATCAGTTGTGACTGACACAGGACCATTCCCATTTTGGATAACCTCCCAAATTGGATAGTCTGTATGAGCCAAATAGTGTTCCATCTTCATAGCCCATATATCATATTCTCCCTTTTTGAGAATAGGCAGCTTGATGGTTGAGACTGTATGAGGAGTTTGTTGTGTTGGTGTTTGTTGTGTTGCTGGTGGAGGTGGTGGTGGTGGATTCTCATCTTGTGTTTCAGACATGTTTAGATTTGTTGGTTGGAGATGAATAACTGGTTTTTAACTGTTCTTCTTGTTCAGAGTTTCTCAAAGCTCTGATACCACTTGAAGGTCCTGATAAACTGAATGGATCTTTGCAGCCTATAAAGGATGATAGCCAAGATGTATAAATACAAACGACTATGTAGAAACAATGACTATGAATACTATGTGTTAATGCGGAATCTTAACACAGGTACTAAGAAGAACAATGAACAACTGAATAACAACTTTATTAAAGTGTTCTTGAGGATTACAGATTGCTAACTATGATATATGATTTGCTAAACTTCTGTGTTCATATATATTCAACACACACGTGTCTAACTATGCCAAAGGTGATCCTTTTATATACTAAGGATAACCCTAAAAGGCTTACAAATCTTTTTCTAAAATATCTCATAAATATCTTTTAAATATCTTCTCAACGGTACTAACTAACTTTCTACTAACGGTACTAACTAACTAACAGTACTTAATACTTTGTACTGTCGGTACTAAGTATAACTGTCGGTACTAACTATTTGTACTGTCGGTACTAAGTTAAGAAAACATTAATCCTAACATTATGTATTTTGTCTTTTGTGATGTGTAGGTACGGATATTACAAAAATCACAAGAAAAGAGCCAAAAACCGGATAAAAACGAACACGAGACGGAAAGAGTACACAAGAGCCGGGAGTAGGTCAACCAAAGTCAACCTTGGTCAACTCATGAAAGACAAAACCCTTGGAATTACCAAAAGGTCCTTAATGTTAAAACATTTTCAACAAAAATCCCAAACTCATTACACCGTTAGTCCTTTGTTACTTAGGGACTAACGGTCGCTAAGTCTTATTATTAACCAAACCTTTAACCTTTAAACGAGCCCAAAAGCCCAAATCCCTTGGCCCGTTTACCCTTTAACCAAAGTCAACCCTTTTATAAGACCGGTTCAAACGAAACAATGAAAAAAGAAAAGGGCGCAAAGATGTTTTTACTATTCATCTTCGTCCCAATTTAACCCTGTGTCAAAATTAAATGGGTAAAACCCACTCTTTTACTCATCTTACGTGGTTTCAAAGATTCTTAGTGCCAAGCTCCAGCTCAGCAAAGAGAAACGTCATCAAAAGGCAATGATTGACTAGCTCTGACAACAAAGAATGACACGCGTTTACCAAACAAACACACCAATTTGGGAAATTTACACTAAAAATAGTTCAAAAGAAGCACAAGGCTCCATGAAAGTGGGATTGCCAAGCTGGCAATCCGTGTGCCCCTTTTTCATCCAACGGCTTAAAATCGTGATGTAATGATTGGTTAGAGATGGATGGCCAAGATTAGAAGCTAAGGGAGCATCTAAAGGACCTAGAAGCATCTCTTCTTGCCTATAAAAGGAGTCCTCCTCTCACTCATATAGGCATCGAGGACTTAGGGTAGAATTAGTGTAATTTTAGCTTATTAAGTCGTTTTAGCTTATTGCTTTTCATTTAATGTAATTTTCCTTTTCAACAGTTTAAGATCAGTTTCCATAATCAATAAAAGTTAAATTTCTATTCTGTTAAAGCAAAATTCATGTTTTACCTTATTGTACTCATGGTTTGAATAAGCTCATGTTTACTCAAATAAGCTCAATAAGCTTTTAGTAATCACTAATAAGCTAGCCTAAATACTCAGTTAAGCTCTCAAAGCTTAACTAAGCTTATTGATACTCAAAATTCACCCCAAAATGTACCTCGACTTATTTTTCGAAGGGAAGCCAGTTGTGGATGGGCTTCCAAGACCTTACCAGCTTATTATTAGATAAGCTGGAGCTTGTTGAGTATCTTTTAAAAGCATTAATAGCCTTGTTTGTGGAAAGGCTTTTATAAGTCTTCATTTTACATTTTATAGCTTAATATTGAATTTTAGCTTAAT
>BQNB010194874.1:0-11414 GCA_026074375.1 Tanacetum coccineum
AAACTGAATGCAACCTAATTAAAGATAGGTCGTATGAGTACAATGTACTCAATAATACTACATCACAACTTATATAGTTACACCACCACCTAATAGTTTTTGTTTAGTTTGAAATGTCAAAACAATGTTTTAACCGTAGTTTATTGAAGAAAGGTGTTTGTATTTGTATCCGTAAGATAAAGTGTGGTTTTCGTCTCATAATTGATTGTTTGTTAATAATACATGTTTTAATATTATTATTGTTTATATAATTATATTATATAATTGGTTTAATTGTTTTTATAATATAGTGCACAAAAGTAAAGATAGTGCATACGGTTTTATAACCTCTTATCTTTATCGTTTAAACTCCGTTTTTCATGTTATTTATATCCATGGCTTCGTATTAAGAAAATATATCAAAATACTATATTTATAATATTTATGCCCCTGATGAACAGTAGTTTTAATTGTTTTTATAAAATTATATAAAACTATTTTTATATAATTAATCGTCGTAACCTTCCAAAAGTCATAACTTACTTATATTTAATCCGTTTCGCTTGTTCTTTACATGTATGGATTCGTATTTGAAAAGTCTAATCAAATTTTATATTTATAATATTGTTTGGTACTGTTATGAATAGTAACAGTAAGTAAAAGTTTATAAAAACACTTTTAATAACTTTAATTATTGAAATCGTATTTTAATTGTATCTCGTTCTTTTTAATTCTGTTTTTAGTGATTCCTATGTCCACGTCTCTGTAATTAAAAGCTCTATTTATGAAAATTATTTCCCAATAGTATACTGTCATGAACAGTAACCTATTTTTATAAATTTACTTTTCTAAAAATACTTTTTAACTTAAACTTGTAAATAACGCATCATCTTCATTTTAAATCTGTTTTTCGAGTTTCTTACATCCTTGAATTCCTTATGAAAAGTACTATGTTTATAAAACATTTATTTTTATATATCAGATCTGTAACAGTAGGAATTTGTATAAAATAACTTTTATACGTTTAATTAACGTAATCTTACAAATGTTACATCTTCGCTATGAATCCATTTTTCAAGTTCTTTACATGCCTACGATCCTTGTCATATGTACTATTTTAGTAAAATATAAAATGTATAAGTTAAGAGTACAATTCAAACAATAGGTTATAAAATTAATTAGGGTTTTGTGATTAATAAAATAAGTTTTATAATTCCTTTTATTTAGAAACTTTGCACCATTCTTTCACCAAGTGTTATACCATATTTCTCACATATATTAAGTCTTATAAATGTCCACAATACTTGTCCAAATGAAATCCATGTCCTCATGATATTTTTATACATAAACTTGTAAATAAACCTTCAACACATTTTAATTTGTAAACTATCTATATAATTTATTTAACACTTATACCAAGCATGTACTTTTATTTCAAGTATTACTTCACCATGTACATAAGTGAATTCGAATTATATAAGCCTCAAAATACTTCATATATCACAAAAATGAATCTAGGTGGTGTTTAACCTATATAACAAGCATGTACACATAAGATAATGAATGAATGGAAATGGAATACTTTAAATAGACCTTATAGAAGATGAGTAGAATGATGAATACAAGATAAAAATCTTAGTAAGGCTTCCAAAACCAAAACCCTAATCAAGGAAACCCTAAATATGTTTTCTTGATTAATCCTTGTTAAACCCAAATCCAAGCTTGTAATAACCTTGAGTAACCTTAGATGATCTTAGAATGAACACTAGAATACTTGGAATGCTTTAGAAAATCAAAGAATATGAAACCCTAGCTCATAAATTTTGAGCCGTGGGTTTGGTTATGCTTGAGAGAGAGATTTTGTGTTTAGGTTAATTGTTGGAGTATGTAAATGAGCTAGGTACCTTGGACTTTCTAGTTATAGCATGATTGAAACCTTAAACCACCTAAAAGGAAACCATGGGGTGTTGGTGGTTTGAGTACATGGTGTAAGAAGGCTTCTCCTCCTCCCCATGCTAGCTCACGGTTCAAAGAGGGGGGAAAGGACTAGTGACAAGCCAATTTATGGAGATGTGTTATAAAGGTACTAGTATGTAAGACTTATTAGTTGTAAAGGTAAAGGTTTATGGTTTTATTTCATATACATACATGTTGGATCCGGTTTTCTTTGCTTATAAGTAGAAAAGGGAATGATAATTTTATGAATTCGGGTATAAAAGTGGAGTATTGTTTTAGTATATATAGTATAGTGCTTCCTCCGGGTAGCCCCGAGATCAAATTTATTAGCGAAAACGAAGCGTTAAACCGTAACCAATAAAAATAATAATGAAGTTATTAATTATACTCTTAATAATCATATAACACTTCTTGAACATAAACTTTTATTTGTTTTGGTACTCTTTTTACTTGTATAATGAATTTTTTTAATTTACCGATAAAACTAAAGAAAATAATTAAAAGCGAACGACGTAAAACCCTAGAAAACAAATTAATTAAAATAATTGAGTCGGGAACTGACCTGAAAATAGTGAAATGTTCAATATATTTATATATATATTATATATATATATATATATATATAAATATATTAAATATATATATATATATATATATATATATAATTAATTTATATATATCTGGTGTGTGTGGTAATTGGTTATGTGTTGTATGAGAAATGGTTTTTTGCCATAAATACAAAGCATATTTAAGGAAGAAGAATTATGTAAACGGACATCAAAACCTCACCTTGAATATAATATAAAATAATATGTTTACAACAACCAACAATGATACAACTTTAGTTTTTGATCCTAAAAATTCATCCATTTTTGTTTAACCAAATAGATAATACGTTTGCAGCATTATAGAAAAGACATATACGGTAAGTCTGCAACATACAAACTAATCATACTAAACTTTTGGTTCATTTCTTTTTTTTTTCACTTTTGACTATTTTTATTCTTAAGATTGATAATGAAACAACAAGAAGTATTTTTTTTTTTGTCAATTATATACATTAGTATAATGTTGTGAATGAAAATGTCATAAGGAAAAGGAACACGAATGAACAATGCTTATCAATATGCATGCAGCTCTACAATGTGCTACACGCTAGACTACGAGATCATCTTTAAATCAATTCACGACCTTCTGTACTTTGCCTCTGTAAATCTGAAATAGAGCAAATAAATTCCCAACTCAACATTTCAATAGTAAAAATGTTTTAAAAATAAGAAAACTACAATATTTTGTCCACTATCTTTAACCGGTATAACACTTTTTGTCCATTTTTAAAAAATTTGCGGGTATAAAAAAGCAAAACCCGATATCCATTTCACATTTTGAGCCAAAACGAACCAATTTTGGTTCACATTTAGCCAAACCCCGAGTATCCATTTCACATTAGCCAATCAGATTTAAACGAAATTATCTGATTTGTGGATCAAAAGTGAAAATGGATTACTCGGTTTTGGCTTAAAAACACGGCCAACCCGCAAATTTTTAAAAAAATTGGACAAAAGATTTATACCCGGTAATTATAGTGACCAAATTATAGTTCCTCTTCTTAAAGAAATAAAATAAAACAAAATTGCCAAGCATATAAAGAATCTACATCGTCTATCAGAATTTACTGCATTTATTCCATGATGTTTTATTACCATGATTTCCTTTTTAGAGCGACTTCTTCTGGAACCGTTTATTGCATTTATGTTATTTTATAATATTATTCATTTGACATTAGCCTAAAAGTGCCCTATACTTTTAAGTAAACAATAAAAAATGATAAAAAGTACCATGATTTTGCTCTAGGAACCAGTCCATAGCAAAGACGTTAAAACTTAAAAGAAAAGGCTGAGATATTTCCTTGAACAATCCTTAGTAACCGTGGCCTTCTAGGGGATGTGAGTTTTGCTACCATTATGGTTCACACTTGTTATTCACTTATTTGGATGCAAGAGGTGTCACATAACGATATTCGACTCAATCCCTCTTGGTTGGCATGCACAAAGTTAAATCATATATGACATGTTTACATATTCCTTTTATTAATACACCTCCAAAAAACATAGCACATTCAAATACTATCTTCTGTTGCCCGTTTTATTGCAATTGATTATCGAAAATCACATAATTAATTTTATAAATTTACCATTATTTTCAAGTTTTGGTTGTGACCGAGGGTCCCTCTTTGAGCAACAATTAATTTACACCAAGATTTGTGTCGCTTATAAGTTATATACCATCCCACATATACTCTCATATTCCTACCGAATTCTTCCATCTCCACTTACCTCGCGCCCTTTTTTTTCCTTGCTATGTTGTTCGTAGGCGCAATTTAACAACTGTATTACAGATTTAGGGATTGTTTATGAATACGAAAGTATCGGTAACTTCCATTAATATCGTTAATAAGCTCAAAAAGTAATATTTTTGAAACTAGTTAGCGCTGCTTAGGAAAACCATGAAAGTTGATGTGATTCGGTAGGGTCAATTTATTGATTACCTAAGTTTTAAATTATATTAGCCGACTTATCCTAAAACAACACATTAACGGCAGTGTACCCGATCCGGGAGAGTATTCGTGGTAAGAGGGAGGTGTCAAACACTAAGATAGAGGGTTGTTAACCTTCTAACCTAAACAAATTTATTAATATACACTATTTACATTAATTCTAATTACTTGTTAAACCTATGCTATATATACTTCTAACGATAGATGGGGGTTTTCAGCCTGAGAGACTGGCACATGTTTTATGATGACAATAATCAATTCTAAACACAATAAACATGCAAGAAAACAATCAGAAGATAAAAGACCGATACAAGCCAAATGATAGAAAACCGTAGTAGCCATATTAAATCTGATTAAATGTTGGTTTGTTTATTTAGTGTAATGATTTCTTATCTCGAAACAGCATATCATTCTTAAGACTTAGGCGGGACATCATCCTAAGACCTAGACATGTTGAATCCTGTCACAATTAACGTATCCGCATAAAACATCCTTTTAGTTTAATTATAATCTATCTAGGGATTAAAACCAAGGTGATCTTGATAAACTCAGCCTATCGGGACATTAACCCCACTTACTGATTGACGTATTTTATTTACTGGTAGGCACTATTCAAGTATTATCAATTAATCAAGAACATACTTATTGAAACATTACAAGTTCTCCTGCCGGTCCAACTAAGCTCTATTTAAAAGATAAAGACAAAATGTTATTTGTGATCCTATTGGTCTAGTAATATAAAACATGATATGGAGAGCTATCCCAGTATCTAGCTCACTTGTTAGGCGTAACTAGACCAAGTTGAATGATACGTCGCATATTCAAACACGTAAGAACAAGTATCATGCTGATAATATAAATTAAACCTTCAACGATAAAATTAAGTAAATCGATTTTATAACAAACCAAAACATAAAGCTTTATTAAGAAGGCTAATACCCAAGGGTAATAGTCCGTAACCATTGTAATTATACCAGCGTGAACAATTACCCATGGTAAACTAAACGTTTTACCAAACGATACCAAAAATTAAATGAATACTAGGTAAGGAAAACACACAAACAACGTGTCTTCTATGGAATCGTTGTTGATGCTTGACCTTTGTTGCTCTTCTTTTCTTCAAAAAATCGTCTTTTATGTGTATGGTATGAAGAATATGATTTTGCACACTGAAAACTCATTTATGAGTCTTCTATTTATAACCTCTGAAAAAGCCTGAAACTCCTTATTTAAGGCTAGGCTAAACACCGTTACTGGTGTAATCCCTTGAGATGCTTGCAAAGTGTTACAATCCAAGTACAATATACATTCGTAAAATATAGATATCTTCGTATCTCTGAATAGTTATCTTCATGGATACGGCGTATGGCAGAGGTAGATACGCCGTATTGGGAATTGTAAATATGCGTTTTCTTGTGAAGACTTGGCGCTGATACGCCGTATCTCTTTTCCTAGATATGGCGTATTGGTCAGAAATATGATATCTTTAAATGTCTTCGTTTAAGCTTCAAAATATGCGCTTTTTAGCATCTCTTCACAAATCACAACCTTATTACTGCAAATAACACTTTTAAGCATTAAATTATGAATTCTTGCAATAATTATACAAAAGTGATAGTTAAATCGGATAAAAAGATGGTATAAAAGTGACGTTATTTGGTGTTCCATCAAATAACGCCCGCACTGCATCCTACTTATTTCGCTAAGACGACACTAGATTATATTGAAAATGCATCCTAACCGAAGTCAAGGATTTTTTCCGTTTAAGCACTTCTTTCGTTTTAATCACCTGTACAAGACCAATTCACCTCACGAAATATGGAAATGAAATCACTCAGATCACTCTACTAATCTAGGGTGTAACATTTAAGTAGTACGCTCAATTGCTCGGTCATGATTAGCTTCGTATCATAAGCTTGGCAAGGATACACATCTCCACCACTAGGGTTTAGGAGAAACAAGTCAAAAGGTAAAATTAGGTTTATTATATAAGGCTACGGGTAAATCATTCGAAAAATCTTTTCACCCGATAGTACCAACCACTAACAAGCAAGCTGAAGCACACAAACACGCCCGTAAACGATGGACTAGAATTTTGTTTCGAACACATCTTCATTCGCTCTTAACCATAAGTTGGGATGAAGAATGATAAACGGTAGGGACCCTTCTAGTTTTCACCAAAAGTAAGGGCAGAATAAAGATTTTGTATTTTTAAAAAATATTAAGATTAAGTTTGTAGATGACGTAAAAACCAACAAGAGGCTAAATTCACGCACACAAGGCCGTATCGACGGAATAGACCTGCATGGACTCACTCCAACTTCATTCTAGTAAAACCTAAGGTTAATATGCTAAAATGGGAAGTAAATTGTTGTTAAATATAAATTCACCAGACAAATAGTTAAGCTTTGAACAAATAGAGGTAGTTGCAAGTAACTTTTTTTCCCTGACCGAAGTTCCATGATTAAGACTCGAAATATACACAAATGCCTCCGATCATAATAGATGACAAAGACAACCTAAGTAGGCCATTCACATAACGTCCAACTTCCCTTACACCAAAACTTAAATACTGTTACAAAGTGGTGATCATCCTGCCACTTAATTACAAAAACATCGTTGTATTTTAATCCAACGAATAATGATCCATCCCAGAATTTCTTCGGTTTAAGTTTAAAAACGAACCACTATAAAACTTCCTCCTCATTTTTGATATATTTTTCTATTTTTCCATTTATTTTAAACATAAAATCCTTGTACCAATTTTACCGTCCATCACAATCCATAAATTTTCTGATAATTTCCTTCAAAAACACCTTCATCTTCGGACATAATACATAATCGCAAAAGTAGCAAAATATACGAGCTACATATTTTCCCATTGCATTGTGCAATTTCCCGACCATAACAGAGATAGAAAATTTTACTTTGACACAGGAAATACAAAACTTTACACAAAAGCAACTAGCAACTTGATCAAAGTCGGCTTAATCTACAGGGTAGGCTAAGGTGTAAAGGTGTAACGAAATAGACAAATGGTATGAAAAATACAGGAATGGCTCAACAGGTTTTTCTAGGGGATCTTACTCTTAAAGTGAGAGTAAACAAAGGGTAACACAGGATTTAACTGACCAGTGTAGTTAGTTAATTTTACAACATATAGGCTTTTGGTGTATTCCTAGAAATTTACTAGTTAAAAATGTTTCTCCATCTAAATTCATAGTACTCATCATTGTGGTCTCGAGTGATATACCAGGCCAAGTTCTAAAGTCCACTACATCACCGGCACACTCATATTTTTGTGGAATTTTTAGTAAACGTTTGGAAATGGAATAGGCTTAATTCTCACAAATTAGCATTAAGGGTTATAGTACGCGAGTTCATGTAACTAGTAATTTTTACAAAAGTTATGCTAGAAAAAATTTTAAATTTGGCATAATTTAAGCATATTAGCATGTTATTTGTAAAAGAAAAGACAAGTAGGCATTCTAATTCTCCATCTCTCACTTAGATTATACAACGTCCTCGTTGTATTGATAAAATAATAAAGAAAATGGGAAATAGAATTAGAACGAGGAACTCCCCTGATATGTTGCTCGGGATGATTCTCCAATTTGAGTTCTTGAGCAAAAAAATGCGTTGTTGAGCTTCAGAAAGCTCGTACGAGTTCAACACACGTCTTTTTCAGAGTATACCATATCGTTGATTTCCTTATAGCAAGGTCCTACATAAAAGATTAAAAGACAAAGGTGCAATTCCTAACTCGGTTATACAATGCAAGAAAACAATTAAACATACAACTGTACATGGATCAATACACCGTATCCCAAACCCTAGGATACGCCGTATTTTTTCCTGGTAAAAACAATTAAAATTTTAAAGTACTAAATTAAATATATAGACAGAAAACGTCCAGACTCATCCATACGCCATATCCATCCAGAGGGTTTCGATACGCCGTTTGGAGTGTACTGTGAAGACATACTCTGCAACAAATTAAAAAAAGTTCAAACAATTGAAAAATGACGGATTGTCTCCTAGTAAGCACATTTTTTCAGCTAGGTTCGTTAAGTTTGACATTTTCCTTTTGCAAGCTTTCATTTTTTTCCTTCACAACATTATGTCAAATACATGATTCTGTATATTTTAAAAAAAATGTGTTAATCATAAATAAATACAAAAAGTTCGATAAATCACATACAGAAAAAAGTCCACAAAAAATATAATCAAGAGAGTGGAGAGATAAGATCAAGGCGGGCTGGTCAACAGTCTAAGGATCTGCGAGGTGCTGCATCACCTGTCCTGGGTCTTGACGTGCCTCTCCGTAGATAGTCATGAGCTGTTGACAAGGGTGCAGGTCAAATGCCTATAAGAAACGGCCACAGAATCCATAAGCTGCTCATGCTAACTGAACAACCAAGTGGAGAACTCTGGTCTGCTCGGATAAAAGGCACTCGACAACTCCTCGTAAAGCCCCAACACTAATGTCCCGCATCTCGCAGTACCTCCTCCTCGAGCCTATCGATCCTCCTGTGAAATAGGTTAAGGGGCAGAGGAGCGGGTGATGGGCGGCCGGAGTTGAGGTACCTACAACACGTTGGCTGAACAGCCTGAGCCACCCTCGTCAGATGCAGAGCACCCTCGTCAAACGCAGGGGCACAGCCGGGCAGCATTCTAACTCTCTGGTCACAGGGCTAACCCAAGCCCAATATCACCAAACCTCGCACAGATGTTAAGCATGTCAAGCTCGTGTAAATCAATAACTAGAAGCTCGCTGACAACCATTGACAAACCTCTCAACCCTTGATCACCAACTAAACCAAAATAAGCCACTATACGCCCAATGAAGTGACCTCTAGAAAATCGAGCTTCACTCTTTCTCCCCTTAGCATGATGAAACAAATACTATGCTAGCAGATATGGGACATTAGCAGTTCGGCGGTCCATGGTCCGTAAATAGAAGAGGTCAACCCAGTCACCTTCTCCGCCCCTTGTGCTCGACCAGAAATGCTACATGCAATCATCCTATGGCATAGTCTCCTTATAGGGTCTCTAATGTGAACATAGGAAGGAGCGGGCCCCAAGAAGTCCCTGTCAGACAATATCTCTATCCAGTAATCCTTTAGATCCCCCTTGTCGAGGATCACTCTCTCACTACCAGACCAATAAGCTCCAAACCCAGGCTCTTCCATTTCCTCCTCAGAATGCAAACCCAACGCCAGAATAAACTGCTTCCAAGTCATCCTCCTTCTAGCTCCATCAAGCTAAAAACATAGTGTATCAGCAACATCAAGCCCCATCTTAGTATCACTCATCCTACAAGTGCTCAAAAACTCTAGTATAAACTCTCTAACTAACGGTCCCCTAACCTCAAACAAAATCCTCCACGCATGACTAGTAAATAATGTGTAGCATTCCGTATTTTTCAGGTCATTTTCGACGTCATCTATTTTACGAGTTATTTTTTTTCGTACGCGTTCGCTTTTAACTAAACATATGTACCCAGTTAACCGGCCTACCCTATATCGTCTCGAGCCTCTGCTCATAACTGTGTACAATCCCCTTATCATATCTATCAACCTGGTATAAGAGCCATGGGTGTCTTAGGTTGCAGTGTGGTAATGGTGCCATATCTGCAAGAAATATCGAGTTAGTGCACACGTAAATAATTTTTCAATAGTTAATGTTTCTAAGGTTGATACGGCGTATTGGGAGGATAACATACGCTGTATAAGGATTTTTAATGAAGATACTGCGTGTAAGGCATATGAATACTCCGTATGGGTATTATTAGTAAAGATATAACATATTGGTAGGTGAATACGCCGTATAAAGGGGATCACAACCTATACGCCGTATCCAAAATAATGGATATGTCATATAGGGATATTTTGGGGAAAATCTTTGATACGACGTATTCATTGAAAATGAATACGCCGTATCGCATAAATAGAGCAAAAAATATTTGAGTTTTCCCAAGTTTTACCCGTTCGACCCAATGCTTTTAACAGTCCAATATAACAAGTTTCAGTATTCTAAAGGAGGGGGCATAAAATAGTCATACAGAAAAAATCCTAATTTAAATCAAACCCTAACCCTAATTATATTTGAAAAAGAAAAAGAGTAGGATAAACATACCTTACGATTAGGATGAAGTGATACGAACAAACTAGGGAAGATGATCCGAATCAAAGAGGCGCGGTAATGTTTGTTTTAAATTGAGAGTGAAAAGTGTATGTGAAAAGGAATCCGACGTATTAGCTGGGTTTTTATACTCACGCTGAATACGCCGTATTGGGAATTGTCCAATACGCCGTATTAGACATTATTTGTTGACTTAGTCAAAGTGATTAAAAATGGTTGATACGGCTTATATATGTTACCATGATATGCCGTATTCATTTATGGGGGCAAATTTCTCAAAGATTTTAATAAAGTAAAGAAAAACGTACCTTGGCCTCCGCAATATTCACGTATGAGTACCATCCTTGTAATATCGTTTAGGGTCGAACGGGATGCCAAATGGCACATATAAATTTTTGATGAGATTTAATGGCATCCAGTTGTTAAAATAATTCCAACTCATGATATCAGCATCCAATGTTATGATAAAAAATTTCTTGTTGAAAACTTTATTGATTTTGTCATGATTTGTTCTCGGAAGTTCGTTTGATCTTTTAGCATCAATGTTTAATACGTTACTTCCAGAAAGTTGTGTTATATCGATATTGTCGTCATTGTCCTTGATCGTTTTTGGATTATTAGAAAAAATTACGTTTAGAGGAAATGAGTCACTAAAGTATAAAACATTTTGTTCCTTTTCATCATATTCGGATAATGACGTTTCAAATTTATCGATATGCTGAGAACTTACAGAGGGTTCATTTAGTAGGTCAGATTTAGACTTTAGATCATTATAAAC